>CM038229.1:11763241-11897468 GCA_021442155.1 Cymbidium sinense | reverse complement strand
CATAATATATTGTTTCAATTTAAAATATGTAAGTGATAATGACTAAAATATATAGTTTTTTATTCTTTAGACTAATTTTATGATTTTTTATCTTAAGCAATCCCTTGTGATGTGATATGCAATATAATATAGTATAATATGTTATAGTGTATTATAATATAGAATGCCATAACATAGTGTTGCATCATGCATTATAGTATACAATTGTGTATTACTACTTATTGTTTAGCATATTTTAATTTGTTATAGTATGATGTAGAGTTTGTACCGGTATAATTCATAAAAATATTGATTTATAGGCTAAGATGATGGGATTTGGCCAAATTTAAGGCAAGATTTAGGGAACATCATTGGAGATGTGCTATGGTCTATCATTAATCAAAAGAATGGAATTTTGCATCCAAAATAAATGTTAATTTTTCAACCAAATTTTATAAATTTTTTTTGTGATTCTTAAAGTGATTCATTTTAAGGTGTAATAATAATATAAGATAATATATTATAAGAAAATAAATAAAATATAATAAAAATATATATATATATATATATGAATGTGGTGGTGTGTTACTAAATATTATTGTACATTTTAGTATGTTTTACTTTTGTTATAATACATTGGTTCAAAACTCACAAAAATGTTAATTTGAAGGTTGAGATTGAAGAATTTGGCCAAATTCATGGCACACCAAGAAGCAATACCAAAATTATGCTATTTTGTACCATACTAATAAAAAAAAATAACAATTTTACATCCAAAATGAACATTATTCATATTTTGAGAAAATTTTGTTATTTGTTTTTTAAGTGATTCTAATGAGGTGTAATGTTAGAAAATATATTATATTATTACAAATTATAATATAACATCATATATTATAATATAATATAGTGTGTTAATTCACACTATAATATGTTTAGCATGATATTGTATAGTTAGTTTGAGCTTGCACCATCACAAATCATAAAATTTTGATTACAATGTTAAGATGATGTAATTTGAACAAACACATTGTTTTGAAGTATTAATGGTGTGCATAAGAGAAGAAATAAGATTTTATGAGAGTTCCATGTCATGGACATGGAGGGAGATTCGCTAGGTGATCATACATGCATTGGACATGACATGTGAGGGGTCTTTGTCTAGGGCTTATAAGAAGAAAATATGTTGGGGATAAGGTTTGAATTTGATTTGATTATATGATTTATGGAAAGAAGATCAGTTGAGGATAAGAATCTATAATCCATTGAAGATTAAGATCAAATCGACTTTAATTTGTTTTGTATTAATTGATGTGGAGGCATATCTACTAGAGATATGGGCTCAGTCTAGGGATCGGTATATGAACCTTCCACTAAGAAAGTAGGTTGGCTATTGAGGATTGGGGTTTGAGTTTGATTTCATAGAATTATTTGGGGATGTATCCACTGGGGATAAGAGTTTGGTTGGATTTCTTTGATTTAGACTCTATTGGGAGAGTTGGTTTAATTTGGTTCCACTAGGGAGGTTGGTTTTGAATTTGATTTGTTTGCTTGACTTATTTATATATGATTTGGGGCTCCACTAGGGAGAAGGGTGTGATTTAACTCCACTGAGAAAATCAAATTGGGTTTAATTTAATCGAGTTAATGTATGGACCCAGTGTGATGGACCCATTAAGAAGGGGCTATCATTGACCTACCTTAAGTTTACAAATCCAAAGGATAGTCTCTGTGGTAGAGCTAGCCAACCTAAGGGGTTGCCTTTCGGTGTGCAATGGATGTGGAAGAAGGTGTAGTAGACTTACATCTTCTAAAGCAAGGAACAATCGCTGGGGTGACCTGTTGGATGCACAATAAATTGAACCTAACCTATGGTGACTACTGAGTGAATGTCGTTGGGGACTTATGTCAACTCAAAAGTAGTCAGGATTAATTTTATCTTAATTTCATGTGATTTGATATTACTTGTTTGGTTTAGTTTGATTTTGAATTGAGGGCATATCCACTAGGGATGTGAGCTCGATCAAATTTAATAGATTAATTTATGGACCATGTTTGTGGATAAACCCATTGAGAAGATATCGACTTATCCTCTTAGATTTACAAATCCAAAGAGATAGTCTATTGGTTGTGGGGTAGAGCTAGCCAACCTAAGGGGTTGCCTTTTGGTGTGCATCGATTGTGCTAGGAAAAAGGTGTAGCAGACTTACATCTTCTAAAGTAGGGAACAATCACTGGGGTGACCTATTGGTAGCACAACAAATCAAACTAGACTTAGGGGTGACTATTGAATGAAGATCATTGGGGACTTATATCAACTCAAGAGTAGTCAAAAGATTCTTATAGGGAGTTTTGCTGACACTGCTCTAAAGATAGGATACCTGCTTGAGAAAAGGTACCGCTAGGGGTGTCCTCCTAATCCACAAGTGAATATATATTTTATTTATATTTTTGAGTGGGCCATGTTTGTGTGTGGGACCACACTGAGAAGGGGCTATGTCAACCTTTACTTATCTCAGATTTAGTGGACCAAGAGAGAATCACAAATGGATGGATTCTCCAACCATGTGTGGAAAGGAACTATTCAATCAAGAACTAGGTTCAAATGCAAAGGATGTGATCCAAATATAGTACCCATAGGGGAGGTGCTGCTAGGAGCCTTATCTTGAGCCATGGAAAAGAAAGCCTATAGTTGTATGGTGGCCAACTCAAGGAGAAAGCATAGAAAACTTACATCTACCATGAGTGGTGTATCTTAAGGTGCAAAAACCAACCAACATATAGTGTATCCATCAGTAAAGTGAGAACCAACCAACCTAAGGTGCGGTGTGCAATGATTAATCTGGAAAGAAAGCATATAGGCTTACAACTTTCCAAGTAGAACTGATCATCGGGATAGTCTATCATTGGGGTCGATGATATCTCGACCTAGTGACTACTAAGTGGGGAGCCTCGAGGAAGGACTGGACCGAGACTTGAAGCAGTCAAGAGGGAAGGTGCCACTTGGGTACTTATCCTAAACCTCAAATATACTCAATCCACTAAGTGCACGAAGGCTAATCCAAGAAGAAAGAGCAACTCACATCCTCTTGAATGTCATGAGTACCAGCCACATAGATCTACCAAACTAACAATGCACTCATTGTGTCAAAGGCTAAGGAAGAAAGTGTGACTTACATCCTCCAAAGCAAGAAGACCAGGGTGACACACTGCGGGTAGCACGTCATAGAGTAGCTGAGTGAGTGTTGTGGATGTTATCTCAACTCAGTAGCCTAAGATAAAGATATGTGTTTGTTTTATATGTTTGTGTCTAGTTTATATTTTGTTGTGTCGATGAAGGATGAGAACTCAAGTTCCTTACACCTTCCCTAAACACATCTTGGAAGATTCACAAACAAAAATACCTTCAACATGGAAGAAATTGAATTCAAAATGGAATTTTCATTGATGATGATTACTTTCAGATATGATTTATAATATTTTATAAAGTAGAGATCATTGATTAGAAGAATTGGGCGCTCTCTTATGGTGTACTTGTGGTAGTGATGGAGCTTGGGCTTTTGTCGACCTCATTTTTAGAATGAGCTCTCAACCCCTCCATCTTAGACATAGGATTCCTCTTAGACTTTAAGGGTTCCTTAGTCTTAAGACACATCTAGTGATTAGGTGGACACTCAACCTAGCCCTAGAGACTTAGAAGAGTTAGCCATAGAATAGGTCATGCCTTAGGGGTGTTAGGAAAACTTGCCTACCCTTAGCTTGAACCATTCCTCACCTTCCTTCCTTCAAGTCAAACTCCAAATCAATCTTATTTGATTTTCTCCAAACTCAAATCAACTCAATGTGATTGATAATTGAAATCCATGATTGAAACTCATGAATGAATTTCCTAAATCCAAAATTTCTAAGTCCTTAAATTTGCCTTTAAGGACTTAACCTAAATATGATCAAACCAATTCAAACTCATAAGATTTTCCATAATTCATTTATATTATCATTTATATTCACATATATAAGTGAAATATAGATTTAAACCAATCAAACTAAACTCAGAACTCAAAATCAATTCATGAAAATTTTTTTAGTCCTTTAAGTTCTCCTTTAAGGACTTAACCTAAATCATGATCAAATCAATTCAAATTCTTGATATTGTTTCAAAACTCATCTATATTCTCATTTATATTCATATATAAATGAAATATAAATATAAATCAATCAAACCCAATTCAAAAATTCAATCTTCAAACTCCAAAATTTCTTAAGTCCTTTAAAATTCTATTTAATGGACCTAAATCATGATCAAACCACTTCAAATCCTTGAAATTTTCTCTTGATCCATTTATATTCTTATTTATATTCACATATATAAATGAAATATAAATTCAAACAATCAAAATGATTCCAAAAATCAAACTCAAATCTATTCAAAATCTAACCTAAGCCTTTCAAGTCAAAATCTTGAACTTAGCCAAATCAATTTCAAATCAAGCCAAACTCTTGATTTTCCTTCATGATTCAATCAACCCTATAATCATGAATCCAAATATAAATGCACTTCAATCACCAAATGAAAATCTAATTCAAAATCAAACCCTAAATCCTTTCATATTCTTCCTTTGAATATGAAATTGTCAAATCAATCAAGCCCATTTGACTTCTAACCACTTGCAAATGGATTTATATTTCAATCATAAGTCCATATGCAAGTTTATTCAAGCTCAAATCAAGCTTTGACCAAGCCATTTGACCCACTTAGGCTCACTTGACCCAAAGTGACCTAAAGTACCATTATAAGCCAAATTCTAATCCTAACCAAATTGGACTGAATCAAACTCACCTACACCTCTCATCATGATCAACAATCATCATGGGATGACTAATCAATCAAATTGGTCAAACAAAGTCAAACCTAAGGGTTGACCAAGTCAACACTTAGCCCAAAATGAAACCTAACATAGCCAAATTCCATCATAGGCCAAATTGATTCAAACCAATGGGTCAAGTTCATTCCAAATCACTTGTTGAACTTGACCAAAGCCTCAATTGGCCAACTAGACCAAACCTTAATTGACCTAGACCCAACTTGACCTAAAGGGGTCAAGTTGAACCAAATTCAAACTTAATCAAAATTGATTGGAAATGAGATACCAATCCACTCCATATGACTAACAAAACCTAAACCTACCCATGACCTAGCCCAAATAGGTCAAATGGGTCAAATAGGTCAACTTGACCCATTTGACCTAAATGAAGTCATATGAGCAAAATTCAAAACTAATCCAAATTGAACCAAACCAAAGCCACCAAAACATTTCAAATGGTTGTATGAACTTGACCCAACCCTTCCCAATTTGACCAATTGGTCAACTTGACTCAAGTTGACCCATTTTGACCTAAATGGGTCAACATGAGCCAAACCTTATCAAATGAATTCCAAATCTTATGAAACTTGGCCAAACCTAGTTTCTCCACATACCAACATATCGAAATTGAAAAATTAGCCAAATGACCATTCTACCCTTAGGCCATAGAACAAATTATGGACTATCCTATGGGTAATTTGGTCTTACCCTCTTCATATCAACTTGATGCCTTCCTAATAGCTCAAGTGGACCCAATGAAGAGTAGTGCACCCAATGGGTTTGGTCAACCCAAATGGACCCAAGGCCAAACCCTACCCCTTATTCAATTTGGCCAATTCAAAATCCTCCTTCCACTCAATTTGATGCACATGGAGGTTAGTAATCCACTCAAGACCTCAAACCAACCATGTGCCAACTCTAAATAGATCAAATAACCCCTCCAATGTAATTGGATCAAAATGGTAAGGAGGTGTGACCATCTTCCATGGGGAGATATACTCCTAATTCAATTTGAAATGATCATTCCCACATTGAAGCCTGTGAGTGTTAGGAAAGATCGTGAGAGCCATCCTAAGCTTCCTAAGAGGGATTTGAAAAGTGTATTTCTTGGTTTTCTTTGGAAAATAGGGGAGTTCCTTTGAATCTTCAACTTCCTCTATACTCAAATCCATTCCAATCCTCTTGAACACTGCCTCAGAGGATCAATTTAAGTGCACCCAAGCTCTCATCTGAGTTCCCAAGGTAAGGAGAGGTGGAATTGGATCAAAATCACAAGCAAGGTGAAGTGGTGTTGGTCCATAGGGAGATCCACTAAACCCTAAGGGTTAAAACTTTCAACTGGGCTTCATCTCCACTAGACGAAGCTACCTCATCGAGCTATCATCAGGTGAGGTATGGAATTTTTGACCACTTAGCTTAGGGGTGTTGGTTTTGTGAAAGCAATTTTATGTCATGAGAAATCCACCATAGGCTTCTCATTAGCTTTAGATGGTGTGGGTAATGTCTCATTCCAATCGAGCTCAATCGAGCTCAATCTTTCCTTAGATCATGGATGGTCTATTGAGCTAAGGGAAGAACTCGTGATCCCCAATGATTAATCCTATGTTTTAGAAATGAATTATCCCTTTTAAAACCATGATGATCAGTTGATCCTTGATCGAATGGTAGGGATCAAAGTGCATCCCACCGTAGCACTACCACCTTGATGTGATGTTTAAGTGAGCCCCTCACCACATGATGCATTAAAATTGTACGCCGCCATGTCATGCTATGTGAGGGATTAGTTAGGGATTTAATTTTTTAATTAATGTCCTGATCTTCAAAAATTCATATCTCTCTCAATAAAATTCAAAAAAATATGATGTAAAATTCAATGGAAAGATAACTCAACCTAGAATATTTTAAAAATAATTTCAATGGATTTTGAATTATACTTGTCTTTAATTTTTTAGTTTTAATGAAAATTTTATTTTGCTAATTACTTCTTAGTTAATCCTTTGATTAATCCCAAACTTCTTGGGTATGTTTTATTGGATGTCCTCTACCTCGCCTAATTTTCTTGGGATTTATTTAAAGCTTAATTGGGGAATTACAAATATGTTTCTTAATTACCCTCCTTATATAATTAAGAATAATTAGGGTCTGGATTAGTGTTTCTAATCCATTATTAAGATTGATTAAGGTTAGATCCATTGGATAGGAGATTTTAAAATAATTTTGGGGCATTTCCTTAAGACATTCCTAAACCCCTTTTCTTTCCTTAATTTAATTCATTAATTATCCCTTAATTAATTTCTAAAAATTCTAAAACCTTCGAACTTAATTAATCTACTTTGGGTAGATGCTTAGGTGTAGCCTAAGTTCAATTGAGGAAATCAAAACCCAATTCATATGTATGAAGGGGTGTTTTGAAATTACTTAAGCTAAACCCCTTAGCTTAATTAACCATTAATCATGAGCCAAATTGCATTAGGCCCTTTTCTTCCTAGGTGCATTGTAAGTTTAAATTCCTTGTGAGTTTTTATGTCATCTCATTGGCTCATAATTATTTGGTTAATTATACTAAGGTTGTAGGTAAGGGTTAATTAATTTGTTTAATTTATACATTAACCTAATCAAAACTTAAAATAAATCTCATCATCTAAAAATTAAACAAAAATATCAAACACATGTGAGATTGGGTTAGGAATAGCAAACTCAACTCACATTTTCAAAATTAAATCAAACTTAAGATCAAACAAAAATCACATAGAATTAACTTTGATTTATTTTAAGCCTTCTTATTCCATAAGAATGTATTTAGGATTTAATTAAAGTGAATGTGTTTACATGCTTTCATTACTTTGATTCTTTCCCCAACATGTTAAATTTGTATGTCATGTGGTTTCATACATCCATATTTTTCAAATTCAAATTTAAAATGAAATTGTTTACTTTATGTCAAATTTGCATGTGTTGGCTAAAGTAGAAATATGAGTGGCTATTATCACTACTAAATTCAAATTATTTTCAAAACATATAAATCAATTATCAAAAAAAGTGTGCTACTTATATTTAAATTATAAGCTTGCATGTGAAGAAAATATAAGGATGTGCTTAGCATAGATTTCTTTCTCTTTATGTCAAGATAGTTTTAAATAGGGTAAGATGTATGGTTCATTTAAAAGAACCTAACACTTACCTAATTCCATATCCTATTCATTCCTATGCTATCACTTAATAAAGGGTAACTATGCTTGCACACATAAATTGCATAAACAAAATGAATCAATAAATACAACTTTTGCATTCTTTCTTTTATATTTCTTTTGTACACATGTTTGTATTTAAGGAAAGTGGTATATTAGTCTGAAAACCCAAGGTTATGAGGCTTTAAGTAGCCCTAAGTAGGTCTTTTACCTTACACGGTCAACAATGGTACTCACATTTATGCCTTTCTTACTTTCATGTGTTCATGTGAAGATTGGATAAGAAACACTTTTCTACTTAAAGAAAATCATGCATATTAATTTCCAAATTTTCTTAAATGGATTACTTAGCATGCATCATAGAGTGTGTTAAATATTCTCACTTCTATGTATAAATATGCTTAGGACTCATAAATATGCATGTTATACATGTTGGGAAAGAAATTAAGTGATGTATATTTTGTGAACTTGGTTCATTTTATTTAATCTTAAAATGCCTTTCTTTTTGAATAGGTTTGTTTAGAGTTCATCTAAACATAGGATTACTTAAAACACTTAATCAAAATATTCATTAAACAAAACTAAAATGTGAATATACTTTAGAAATTACAAAGGGAAGGAAAGAGAAGTTCTCTTCTCTTTCCCTTTCTTTATAACTTAGTAATTAATTGTAAGATTCACTTGAACTTGAACAAAACATGAAATAAAATCAACCCAAAGCAATTAAGTAACTTAAATGAAACCCTCCTCTAAGTTGAACATGTTTTCATACTTAGAAAATTTAAACCTAAAGCCATAGCTAAGCATACCACACAAACCTTCAAAGAACACACATCATCCTAAGTCACCACTTCAAGCTTTAGGTTAGGGCGGTGCATGGTTTGAGGTTTGTTTTGTTTTGTGATATATATTTTAGATTGCATGTTAGGGTGTATGCTCGTAGAATGAATGGTAGGATGATCTTGGTCTAACCATTATTTTCTACATGGGATTATGCTTAAGGGGTGCTATCATAAATAAAAATATAAATGCTTTTGCTTGCAAGTACTTATACCCTAAGCATAATCCAATAGGCTAGGTGGACTTAGTCACCAATGTGTGGGGTAATAAGTCCAATATACATGCTTGGGATTTGTGGTTTATTTTAGCTAATCTCTATCGTGTTAGTTAGATTTCCACTTTTCCTATTCATGTAAATTTGTGCAATTAGATTTTGGAATGATTGTTATGGGGATTAGGATGCATTGGTCATAAGATCTATCTTATGCACCATGTGAAGCCTTGGAGCATCCACCTTCCAACCATCCAGAAGAAGGAACCAAAGAAGAAAGAAGAACACAAAAGAAGAAAAAAGGCAAGAAGAAATGAAGCTTAAAGACCCCCATAACAATGAATTCCTTGCTTAATTTTAATTTAATTTATTTGTAATTTGGGTTGTATAAGGGCAGAGCTCAGCTACCCAATTTATTTTTTGGGTTTGTGCGGTGGTGCCCAACCACAATGGCCTCTTATTCTTTTTTTTAGCTTTTAAATTGATTGATTTTTTTAGCTTGTGCATTAAGTGGCATATTTTTCTTAGTTTCTTCCTTGCTTTATGAATGGCTTATATGGATTAGGCTCTTTAAGAAAAAAATTAATTTTTTACCAAACATAACAACTCAAAATTAAAAATAAAGAATTCATAGCCTCACCTAAAGTTTAGGTTTAAAATCAAGATAAAAGAATTAGAAACCCCTTAGGTAGATGAGTATTTATTTAACAACATCATGTACAACATCTTATTTCACTATTGATTGAGGGCTTCCACCTTTGCTGAGAAACTTGATTGACCTTTGAGAGCCATGGTGGAAACTACACCTCCTCCTTCTCATGATTTTGGCCAATAACTTTATTTCTCATGCATTAGGCATATGAATCCTATTAGTGAGTCAAAATAATTGTTCAAAATGAAAATAAAATGAAATGAATTTCATTAGATTTAGGTCATGTCAAGCATGATCTAGTCCTCTTTAGGGAGTAAGTTTAAAATCTTAATCTCTTTTTAAATAAATAAGAGCCTAGCAATCTTGCATAAGAATAAGATTTACCTACATGAATTTAAAATCGTAGGATGAGTTAGTTGGCGGCCACCCCCAGGAAATTGTTAGTCCAAACAGTTGGGTGGTTTGCCCTCTCTTGCGGAGGCAAACCAAATACCCATTTTCTCCTTCAATTTAGGTTGTGCTTTTGGCCCTCGCCAAAGCTCCCTAGATTTAGGTTGAGGTTGCTTCTCCCTTTGGGCCAAAAGCTTAAATCCTCACCTCTAGGCATCTCAATAATCTTGTGTTATGGAATCATAAGTCCTAAATTTCTAATGAAAAATTCAACTCAAACAAATTAAATCAATTTCAAAAATGTAAAGCCCAACCATAGGATAGTTTGAGATGCTCGCTAGGTTTCCTAGCATCATGGGAATCTCCTACTTATCTCTCTTTTGGCTTCAATAATAACTCCCTCTTGATCAATCTCATTTGATCTTCAAAAAAATAAACTAATCAATTGATAGTCCTTTCCTATTGAAATCTTTAAAGACAATGATCATTTACCTTAATCAAGAGTATTCCTAAGGGATCCCCCTTAGGATGTAATTAAGGGGGCTTTCCCATAGGGAACTTAACTCGTTTAAAATAAACCCCTTTACTTTTCCATGTAAAGTAGGAAGAATCTCTACATATGCACCCATCATCCTTAGGAGTCCTTATTGAGGTGATTAGGTCCATTAAAGGGTAGTGACTTCGCCTTTTGAGATAGTACACTATTCCTTGATGACGATCGATCACCTAATACATCAGATCTGTGTGGCATCATAAAAAGATGAATTTTTATATTCTTGCCTTCTCCTTCTAACCAATAGATTTGAAGGTGACTATATGGAAAATTTTCACCAAATTTTTTTTGACTCCATGGGATGGATCCTCTCTCCATCTTTGATAAATGATCATTGTCTTCAAGCATCGATAGTGGGTTTGTACTTTGGTATGAATGAGACTATCTTTCTTTTGTTGGCACTTAGCTCATTTCATCCATAAGTTAGCAAGAATAAACTTGGTTGGTCTTAAAACCCCAGTTCTCCAATGGGTAAAAAATGAAAAGATCTAAATAAAAGAAATATTTAAAGACTTCCTCCTTATCATTTTATGATAAGGTTCATTCTAAAATAATAAAGAGAATAAATTTTCCATAAGAACTTTGCTTTTCAAAAGCACTCTTTCAAAATGCACTTAATAAAATATTTTCCACAAAATTTTATTACCCTCATTTAACAATTCTCATAATTGTTACATGTAGAATTTTCAAAAATAAAACTAACAATCTTTTCCAAAAGCACAAATGAACATCTTCTTTCAATTCTTTTGAAGATTCCATTTTCAAAATAAAATGAACAATCATTTTTACAAAAAATAACATCATAATCATAAAGTTTTCAAAATGAATACATGAACCTTTCCATTCAATACACTCACACTTATTGAATGAGAGTTCCATTTTCAATTAAAATTAAATTTTCCAAAAGAATATGTGAACATCTTCATTTAATATACACAAATTTATTAAATAAAGATTTCATTCCTAATTAAAATAACATCATTTTGGAAATCCCACTTAAACATATCTCACATATGATTAAGTTGGAATCTCTTTCAAAAATAATAATCACACACAAAATAAAATCTTCACATTTGCAAAAAATAAGATTGACCTCCATTCCTACATACCCCAATTTTTTGAATGGAAGTCCTCTTTCAAAATTGAAACTTAACAATCATATTTTCAAAATTAAAACACATTTTGGAACTTCATTTAGCATACTCAAATTTGCTAAGTGAAGTCTCCAAATTCAGAACTCAAAATTTTCAAACACATTTTGAAACTCCATTTAGCATACTCAAATTTGCTAAGTGAAGTCTCCAAATTCAAAAATAAAAAAATTTCACACATTTTGGAACTTCACTTAGCATAGCTAAGTAAAGTTTCCAAATCCAAAAATCAAAACTTTCAAACATTTTGAAACTTCACTTAGCATACTCAAATTAAGTAAAGTTTCCAAATCAAAATCCAAAATTTTCAAACAACCTTGGAACTTCATTTTAGCATATTCAAATTTGCTAAGTGAAGACTCCAAACCCAAAATCAAAAAAAAATTCAAACATATTTGGAACTTCATCCTTAGCATACCAAATTTGCTAAGTGAAGTCTCCAAAATCAAAACCAAAAAATCTTCAAGAACCTTTTGGAACTTCTTTCCTTAGCATACCAAATTTGCTAAGGAGAAGTTTCCATTTTCAAAACCAAAATAAATCAAAAATTTTGAACACATCTTTGAATTTCATTTAGCATACCAAATTTTCTAAGTGAAATTTCCATTTCACAAAACTAAGTGGGACTTCATCTTTAGCATACCAAATTTTCTAAAGTAAAGTCTCCACTTTCAATCAAATCAAAGCAAAAAATGAAACACTTAGGATTTCCTTTGCATACCTAAATTTGCTAAGGATCCTACTTTTTCAAAAATCAAAACATCCAAAAACAAATGAAACACTTATGGTATTCTTAGCATACTTAAATTTGCTAAGAATCCTATTTTCAAAAATCAAACCAAACACACTTGGATTCTTCACTTAGCATACCTAAATTTGCTAAGTGAGAATTCCAAATTTCAAAATCAAAATAAAATTCACAAAAGAAACAACCACTTTCTCAAACACTTCACTTAGCATACCCAAATTTGCTTAAGTGAAATTCCAAAATCAATCAAACAAAAACAAATCAATTGACCCATACTTTAACATACCCAAATTTGTTAAAGGAAAGGGTCCTCAAATCAAAAGAAACTCTAAATTTAAACAAACATGAACCTATGGAAGCATCCTTCTTAAAATATTTGAATCCATATTTCAACATACCCAAATTTGTTGAAGTTGGATTCAAAATTCCTCTTTCAATTAATCTTCTCAAATCCATTTGAACCCCACTTAACTTCCAAGTTGTTGGATGTGGGTTCAAATTTTCAAATTCAAAATTCAAAAAAATCTATAAAGATAGAAATGATACAAACTCATTTCTATTGCGATTCTTACATTGCAAGATAGTAGGTTTCGTGCTTCCTTTTTTTATCTAAATGGTGGTTTAGAAGTTCATTTTCACCTTCCCCCATGGTATGGATTTGGCTTTGGACCAAGCCAACTTCCCCAACCATACACATCCGATCCACTTTGGTGGGGATTCGAGGGAGCTAAGATTACATGTGAGGGCACTCCCTCACTACAAGAGGACCACATTGACCATGAAGTCGGGTCATCGATTGATCTACCATCGACTCGACATCTCCTCGATGAAGAGGAAAGCTGGCAGCCCCACAAGCTTCATTTATGAAAGCACCCAGCCACCAATTTCACATGCCCTAGAGTTTCCCATGCGCCTAGTGAGCTAGCACCCTCTCATCTATACCCTCAAGGGTAAGGCTCCCATGGTCTTATTGCCTCCCTACTTTTGAGTATGGGTCTAGCTCTCACTCCACCCATCCTACCCAATAACAGATAGAATAAGAATCGCATGATCAAGAGGTACCACACCGTGATGGCTAAGATGGGATAGCACATTGCTATGGATGAGTTCCTCATTGTTACTTCACAACTTGTTATAGAAACCACCATCCTCTCTTTCGATGGATGTTAGAAAGATTCTCTCATCACCTACTCCAGTGGTGTAGCATCAGCCTACAATTATTAGAAGTAGGAGGTCATACGCGCCTCATCTATCTTTAGCGAGCTTATGGACGCCGTGAGTCTGGCTCAATTTGATCAATCATCATCCCCAGGGAAGCATATCCATCAGGAGAGGGGAGAGGCCCATACAGCACACATCACTAGTAGGGAGAGATGGAGGTTCAGCACCACCGGCTTTGACGCTTGATTTTCCAACTCGCGCTACTTGCCATATACCGATGACATCCTTCTTAGGACTAGTCATAGAGGGACTCTCCACATAGAGTCGTGGTGTCTCCCCACCTCACCCCATCTACATCACCGCCAGGTTACAGATCGTTCCATCTAAGGCCATGAAGGCCATATCCAAGGAGAAGCGCACCTATTGTGGCTATGGCTAAGGGATCCTACCCCTTCTACACCACCTATTGTGGCAAAGACAAGCTCTCCTACTCAACCTTCGCCTAGTGGTAGGTGGTGACCCCAAAGCATTATGGTCGTCCATTCACTAACTTTGCCAGTACAATAAGATGTGGAGATGGTGACATTTATTATAGATATGGCATATGATAGTCCAGAGACATAAGTTATAGTGGAACATCCTAGGCCCCTATCATATCTAGGCGAGTGTCATTCATCTAGCGTTCCACATCGATTGATTATCCAATGATGAGAGGTTCTGCCTCTCAACACGATATGATAATCACCCTAGATTATTTGTCACGTTGGTAGAATAAATTCCTATTGGGGAGTCACCTTTCAAATATATAGGGAGAAAAGAAAGCAGAGATCTTATAGAAATTCATCCTTTTAGGATGCCATGTAGATCTGTAGATGTACTTAGTCAGGTGATCGAGTACATCATCAAGGAAATAGTGTACTATCTCAAAAGACATAAGTCACTACCCTTTAATGGACCTAATCACCACAAGGACTCTAAGGATGATGGGTCGCATATGAGAGATTCTTCCCTACTTTACTAAAGTAGGGTTTATTTTAAATCGGTTCGCTAAGTTCTACAGGGCAAGCCACCATAGTTAATTACATCCTAAGGGATGGGATCCCTTAGGAAAACTCGATTAAGGTAAATCTTCATCCTTTGAAGATTTCAATAGAAAGGACTATTAATGATTGGTTTTATGTTTGCAAGATCAAATGGAATTGATCAAAAGAGGGAGTTATTATCGATGCCAAAATGGGAAATAAGTAGGGGATGCCCATGATGCTATGAAACTTAGCAAGCATTTTAGACTATCTTATAGTTGGGATTTACATTTTGGAAATTGATTTAGTTTATTTGAGTTACATTTTTTCCATTAGAAATTTAGGACTTAAGATTCTTAACACAAGATTAAGGAAATTCTAAGAGGTGAGGAATTATGCTTATGGCGCATAAAGGGGAGAAGCAACCTGAGAACCTAAATCTAGGGAGCTTTGGCGAAGGCCAGAAGCACAACCTAAATATAAGGTGAAAAGTGGGTATCTAGTTTTCCTCCACAAGAGAGGACAAACCACCTGGGGGAGGCCACCAACTAACTCCTCCTATGATTTTAAATACATGTAGGCAAGTCTTTATGCTTATGCAAGATAACTAGGCTATTATTATTTAGAAAGAGACTAACCCTTTAAACTCACTCCCTAAAGAGTCTAGATCATCTAAAGGGGCATGCTTAAAATGACCTAAATCTAATGCAATTCAAATTTCATTTCATTTCATTTCATTTGTTGGATAATTATTTTGACAGATTATTAGCCAAAATCGATGAGAAGGGAGGAGGTGAGTTTCCACCATAGCCCTCAAAGCTCAAGTCGGGTTCTCTGGCAAAGGTGGAAGCCCTCCAATCAAGAGTGAAATAAGATGCATTTATGCATGATATTATAAAGAAATGCTCATCCAGCTAAGGGGTTGCTAATTCTTTTATCTTGATTTTAATCTAAGCTTTAGGTGAGGTTATGAGTTGTTTAATTTTTATTTGAGTTGTTAAGTTGGGTAAAAAATTTATTTTTCCCTAAAGAGCCTAATCCAGACATACATAAAGCAAGGAAGAAACTAGGAAAATTATGCCACTTAATGCAAAAGCTAAACAAATCATCAATCAATTTATAAAGCTAATCACAAAAGAATAAATGGTCGTTGTGGGTACCACCGACAAACCCAAAATATCAAATGTGGGTAGCCGAGCTCTACCCTTATACAACCCATATTACAAATGAATTAAATTACAATTTAAGCAAAGGAATTCATTATTATGGGGGTCTTCAAGCTTTACTCTTCTTTTTTCTTTTCTTCTTTCTTCTTCTTCTTTCTTCTTTTGGTTCCTCCTTTGGAAGGTTGGAAGGTGGATGTTCCAAGGCTTCACATGGTGCATAAGATAAGATCTTATGACCAATGCTCATCCTAATCCCCATAACAAATCATTCCAAAATCCTACTTATACAAATTTTTACATGAAAAGGAAAAGTAGAAATCTAACTAACAGCTGTAAAACAAAGGTTAGTTAAATCACACCACACAAATCCCAAGCATATATATTGGATTTATCATCTCATACATGGGTGACTAGGTCCACCTGGCCTGTGGATTACGCTTAGGCATATAAAGCACCTACAAGCAAAAATATTTATATTTTTATTTATGATAGCGCCCCTTAAGAACAATCCCCTACAGAAAAGAATAGTTAGACTAAGAACATCCTACCATTAATTTTACAAGCATGGACCCTAACATATAGTCTAAAACATATATCACAAAAAAAAAAAACATCAAACCATGCACTAACCTAACCTAAGGCTATAAGTGGTGACTTAGGCTAATGTGTGTGCTTTGAAGGCTTGTGTGGTATGCTTAGTTATGACTTTAGGTTTAAATTTTTTGAGTTTGAAGAACATGTTCAACTTAGAGGAGAGTTTCCTTTAAGTTTAAGTTTTTGAAGTGTTTTGGGTTGATTTTATTTCATATTTTGATTTGGTTTAAGTGGATCCTACAATTAATTGCTAAATTATGAAGAGAGGGAAAGAGAAGAGAACTTCTCTTTCCTTCCCTAACCTTAAGTAATTTTCTAAAGTAGGTTCATATTTTAGTTTCATTTAAGTGAAATTTTTGATTAAATCTTTTGATTAATCCTAAGCTTAGATAAACTCTAAACAAACCTATTAAAAAAAAGGCATTTTAAGATTAAATAAAATGAATCAAAATTCACATAACACACATTACTTCACTTCTTTCCCAACATATATAACATGCATATGGATGGACCCTAAGCATATCTATACATGCAAATGAGTAGTTAACACACTTTATGATGCATGCTAAGTAATCCATTTAAGAAAATTTAGAAGTTTAATATGCATTTTTCTTAAGTAGAAAAGGTTTTCCTTATCCAAAATTTCACATACATACATGAAAGATAAGAAGAGCATAATGTTAACTAGATTTAAGGTACAAGACCTACTTAGGGCTACTTAAAGCCAAACTGGTTGTCAGACTAATATACCACTTTCCTTAAGTACAAAATGTATATAAAAGAAATGAAATGGAAAAGAATATGCAAAAGTTGTTTAATAGATTTGTTTATGTAATTTATGGATGTAAGTGTAGGTAACCATTCTTAAATGGTAGCATATGGATAAATAGTATATGAAATTAGGTGAGCATTAGGTCCTTTTATATCTCACCAAAATTTCTATTTAAAACTATACCAACATAGGAAAGAAAAGAATCCTATACTAAACATAACTTTATAATATTTCACATGAAAGCTTTATAATTAAAGTATAAGTAGAATACTTTTAGGTTTGATATTTCATTTATAAGTTTTGAAAATAATTTGGATTTAGTAGTGATAATAGCCTCTATTTTACTTTTATCCAACACATGCACATTTGACATAATGTAAATGATTTCATTTTAGAATTTGAAATATGAAATTATGAATGCATGAAATCACATGGCATACAACTTAACATGTTGGGAAAGATCTGAAGTAATGAAAACATGTAAATAAACTCACTTTACTTAAATCCTAAAGACATTCTTATAGAATAAGAAAATTTAGAACAAATCAAAGTGAATCTCAAAATGGTTTTTTTTAGTTTGAAGTTTGATTGTTTTTTGAAAAGATGATATGAGTTTGCTATTCCTAACCAATTCCCACACGTGTTTGATATTTTTGTTTAAGTTTTAAATAATTAAATCCATTTTATGTGTTGATTAGGTTAAGGTATGAATTAGGTGGCTTAATTAACCCTTACCCACACCACATTAGAAGAATTAACTAAGTAATTATCAGCTAATGAGATGACATAAAACCCCAAAGGTATTTAAATTTGTAATGCACTTAATAATGAAAAGGCCTAATGCAATTTGGCTCACAATTAAAAGTTAATTAAGCTAAGGGGTTTAGCTTAAGTACTTTTAAAACACCTTTTCACACATGTGAATTGGGTTTTAATTTATTTAATTAAACTTAGGCTATTAAACACCTAAGCATCTACCCAAGGTAGATTAATTAAGTGGAACTTTTAAAATTTTTGAAAATTGATTAAATGGATAATTAATGAGTTAACCCTTAAGAGGGGATTAAGGAGAGAAAAGGGGAGGGTTTAGGGAATAGCTTAGGGAAATGCCCCAAAATTATTCCATAAACCCCTTACTCAGGATCTTACCTTAATCAAACCTAATCATAGGGTAAATCCACTAATCACACATTAATTACTTAATTACATGAAAGGGGTAATAGGGAATGAAATAGAAATTCCCCAATTAAGTCCTCAATAAATCTCAAGAAAATTAAGGGGAGGAGGTCATCCCCAAAAATGAACCCTAAAAATTTGAGATTAATTGATGACCTAATAAAGGATAATTAGCTAATTAAGATTCTAAAGAAACCCAAATTCGAGAAAAGAGTAATTCAAAATCCATTGAATATCATTTTAAAATATTCTAGATGAAATTATCTTTCCATAGCATTTTTCCTTTTTTTTCTAATTTTTTATTAAGAGTTATGAATTTTAAAAGTTATATAGATTAATTAGGAATTAATTAGGCATTTAACTAATCCCTACTTAATCCTCAGCTCATGGCAATACACGTGGCGGTGGTGGTCAGCGCACTTTACATGCGTCGCGCTGTGAGGGGGTGACTTAAACATCACATCCCAAATGGCGGTGGTCGCGCACGCGCTAATATCCTCGACTGTCAAATCAAAGATCAAACGGCTAAGGATTCACCCACAGTTTTAAAAGGATAATGGATTTACTAAACCTACTAAATAATCTTAGCTATCCATCTAAAATGCATGGATGGACAGCTGAGATGAGCCAAGTTATTCCCTTATGATCAATGGATACCATCCATGATCTAAGGGGAGATCCGAGCCTGATCTAGCATGGAATCATACAAAAGTCAACCCACACCATCTAAACATAATTACCAACCTATCCAACAGTTGATTTCTCATGCCATGTACATTTCTTTCATAAAGGACCAACACCTATCAAGCTAAGTGGAGCAAAGGGTTAGACCAACACCACTTCACTTAATTTCAAAGATTGATCCACCAGCTCTTTTCTTGCCGTGGGAACTTCAATTAAAGCTTGGGCAAGTTTGACTTGACCCACTGATGGAGTGTACAAGGTTAATTGGATGGAGAAAAAGTATGGAGGAAGTTGGCTAATGGATTGAGCTCCCTTGTTGGTAATTAGGGAATTCAAATCCTATCTAAGAAGCTTAGGAATGCTCTGGTGGTTGTTCAGGTTCCTGCTCCAATCGACAAGTGAGTGTATTCAAATTTCATTGAATTAGGGGAGTATCTCCCCATGGAAATTGGATGGCCAAACCATCATTTGCCATTTGATACAATTGATGATTGGAGAGGTTATTTAGGTGGTTTTGAGTGTGCACATGGTTGGTTTGATCCGAATGGATTGCCAACTTCCCATGTGATGAATTTGAGCTTAAGAGGAATTTGAAATTTCAATTTGAGGCTGGGGTGGTTTTGGTCTATGGACCAAATGGGTTGACCCAAACCCATTAGGTTTTCTGCACCACTCATCAATAAGTCCCCTTGAGCTTTTAGGAAAGCCTCAAGTGATTTTGAAGAGTGTATGACCAAAATACCCATGAGCCAAAATTTGTTCTATGGCCTAGGGGTAGGATGGTCATTTTGCTATTTTTTCACTTTGGACATGTTAGGTATGTGGAGAAACTAGGTTTGGCCAATTTTCAATGGATTTGAAATCCATTTGATAGGGTTTGGCTCATGTTAACCCATTTAGGTCAAAATGGGTCAACTTGGTCAAGTTGATCAATAGATCAAATTGGGTCAAACCAAGGGTTGGGGCCAATTTGGTATGACCATTTAAAATGTTTTGGTGGCTTTGGTTTGATTCAATTTGGTATATATTTATTTGCTCATGATTATTTAGGTCAAGTTGACCCATTTGACCTGTTTTGATCTATTTGAGGAAGACAAGGTAGGTTTAGGTTAGGTTAGTCATATGGAGTAGATTGGTATCTTTGTTTCCAATCAATTTGGGTTAAGTTCAATTTTCTCAACATGACCCTTTAGGTCATGTTCCCAAGGTCAATTGGCTAGGTTAGGTTTAGTTAATTGAGGTTTTGGTCAAGTTCAACAAGTGATTTGGAATGAACTTGACCCATTGGTTTGAGTCAATTTGGCTTAGATCAAGTTTTGACATATTTTGAATTTTTAGGTCAACTTGGGTCAAGTGGCCAATTGGCTAGGTTAGGCTCAAATGTTGGCTTGTTCAAGTTCAAACATAGGTCATGAGTGAACTTAGATCAATGGTTTCAATCAATTTGGCCTATGGAAGAATTTGGCTATGTTAGGTTTCATTTTGGGCTAAGTGTTTACTTGGTCAACCCTTAGGTTTGACTTTATTTGACCCAATTTGATTGATTGATCATCCCATGATGATTGTTGATCATGATGAGAGGGATATATGAGTTTGGTTAAATCCAATTTGGTTTGGATCAAAAGATGGCTCATAAGGGTACTTTAGGTCACTTTGTAAGTGAGTCAAGTATCAAATGGCTTGGTCAAAGCTTGATTTGAAGTTGGTTGATCTTGTATATGGACTTATGATTGAAATATAAATCCATTTACAAGTGGTTTGAAGTCAAATGAGTTTTGATCCATTTGAAAATTTCATATTCAAAGGAAGAATATGAGAGGGTTTTGGGTTTGATTTTTTTGATTTGGGTTTTGATTGTTTGATTGAGGTTTGGATTTATATATGAGCTCATGATTGTAGGGTTGATTAAACCATGAGAGAAAATCAAGGGTTTGGCTTGATTTGAAAGTAATTTGGCTAAGTTCAAGATTTTGACTTGAAAGGCTTAGATTGGATTTTGAATGGATTTGAGTTTGACTTTTGGAATAGGTTTGATTGTTTGAATTTATATTTTATTTATATATGTGAATATAAATGAGAATATAAATTGATCATGTGAAAATTTCAAGAATTTGAAAGAGTTTAATCATGATTTAGGTTAAATCCATTAAAAGGAATTTAAAGGATTTAAAGAAATTAAAATGAAATTTAATTTTTGAATTGGATTTGATTGATTTATCTTCAAATTTAATTTATATATGAGAATATCAATCAGAATACAAATTAGTTTTGAGAAAATCTCACGAGTATTAGTAGGTTTGATCAAGGTTTAGGTTAAATCCATTAATGGGAAATTAAGGGATTTAAGGGAATTTCAAGGATTTTAAATTTGTAATTTAATTTTGCATTTGATTTGAATGATTTATATTTATATTTCATTTATATATGAGAATATAAATGAGAATATAAAAAGTTTTGAGAAAATCTCAAGGGTTTGAATAGGTTTGATCAAGGTTTAGATTGATTTTGGCTAAGTCCTTTAATGGGAAATTAAAGGGACTTAAGAAAATTTTCATGAGTTGATTTGGAATTTTGAGTTTGATTTTATGGGTTTGTATTTATATTTCATTTATATATGAGAATATAAAAGTCATGAGAAAATCTCAAAGAATTTGAATAGGTTTGAATCATGATTTTGATTAAGTCTTTTAATGGAAAGTTAAAGGGACTTCAGAAAAATTTGGACTTGGGAATTTTTGATTGCTTTTGATCATGGGTTTCAATCATGAGTTTCAATCATGGAATTGATTTGACTTTGGAGAAAACCAAATAGAATTGATTTGGAGTTTTGACTTGAAGGTAAGGAAAGTGAGGAATGGTTCAAGCTGGGGTAGGCAATTTTCCTAACACCCTAAGGCATGACCTATTCTATGGCTAACTCTTCTAAGTCTTCCAAGGCTAGGTTTGAGTGTCCACCTAATCACTACGTGTCTTAAGACTAAGGAACTCTTAAAGTCCAAGAGGAATCTAAGCAAGATGGAGGTGTTGAGAGCTCATCCCAAAATGAGGTCAACAAAGGGCCCAATAGGTGGTGTGACCCACTGGTACACCACGTATTGGTGAATCAAAAATGATCAACAACATGAAAGATCACAAGCACTAACAGAAACTATCTATGACCCAAGGGTGTAAGGAATCTAGAGCTTAGTGCAATGTGGCTCTACTTATGTCCAAGACATAAGAGAGAAGCAAAAATCCACTAAGGGATAGAGTGTGAACCTTCCACTAGGGAAGCAAGTTCAAGTCATCCACAAGGGGATGAGAGGTTTGATTTGATTCTCACTGAGGAGAAATCTCCACTGGGGGAGAAGGTTGAATTTAGATTGATTGTTTGGTTTATTTTATTTCTTTTGAAATTTGTTTGAGTTCTGGGAAGAATGTTGAATTTTTTTTAGATTGACTCTACTAGGGATAGAGAAGTGAACTTTCCACTAGGAAAACAAGTTCAAATCATCCATGAGGGAGGACAAATTGGATTTGTTTCAGATTTTTAGATTTTGATTCAAGGTAAAACCTATTGGTTTGCGATGGATTGCATTGAGTAGGAGCCATGGAGGCCTAAACTTAAGTCAAATTTACCAATTTAAAGGGATTAGTCTACCAACCCCAAAGTAGGACTATCCAACCAAAAGCGTTAGAAGAAATGGAGACTCACATCTTCAACAATAAGGAACACGGGTGATCGATTATTTGGCAACAAATTGAACTGACCTAGGCTAACTATTGAGTGAATGTCATTGGGGACTTAGATCAACTCAAAGATAGTCAAGAATTAATTTTCATTTTAATTATTTGATGGGCTCCTTTGGTTTCATGATGGATTGAACTGAGAAGCTAGACTATCTGATCTACTAAAAAAAGGGAGTAGCTGATGGGAGAACTATCAACCAAAGGAGTACCTTTTGTTTGTAATGATCATTTCAAGGAAAAAAAGCTCGGGACTCATCTTCCACTAGAAAAGACCATGAGTGATGGTCTTTGGGCAACAAATTGAACGAGCTGGGCTCGATATAGTCATGCCGGAAAGAATGTCCAAAGTATCTATATTCCAAAGCGAATGAATGTGGGTAAGCTTGTGAAAAATGAAACCCAAGGACCACAAGTGAGTGTGGCAGGATTTATCTTAACTTAGTCGTGCAATATAGGGAGTTCTCACACCGCCCTAAAGATAGGATCCCTGCTTGGGAGGAGGGTCCCCTCGGTGGTTTGAATTTCTAATCCACAAGACAAAATTTTATTTGTTGGTTTTATTTTATTTTATCGTGGACCCTGTTAGTTTGCAAGGGACCAAATTGAGAAGCTTATATATCAGGCCTATCTTAGATTTAGAAGGGAGAATGCATCCACGAACAAATTTTCCAACCACAGGGTGGCTACTAGAAAGGGGACCGTCAATCCAAGAGTAGCTAGTATCTAAATCAAATGACTTGATCCAAATAGAGTGCCAAGAGTGATGGGCTAGGGCTTAATCAACACCAGAGAAAATGACATGGCTAGTCACATATCTAATAGGTATTTGGTGTCTAAGTAAGAGAAAGCTTGGGGACTCATATTTGCCAAGAGTGGTGTAGGTGCCGCCGATAGCTAACATCAACCAACCTAAGGTGCCCATCGGGTACAACAATCGCCTAGAAGAAAGCTGACTCACATCCTAGCAAACTAACTTTTTGTAGATCTTGATCTATCCGACATAGACTATCTTGGTGAAACTAGAGGACTTATATCGACTCAAAAGTAGTCAAGATGGAAGGAGCCTTTGGGGGACTTACCTAAACCTCAAATATAATTGATCTAGTTAGTGCATGATGACTAGTTCAAGAAGAGCATGGGGACTCACATTCTTAAGAAAAGTCAACACGAGGTATCTGGGGTAAGCTTACCAAACTAAGAAGCCATTGGTTAATGAAAGTTAGGAAGAATGCTCGAGGACTCACATCTTCCAACAAATGACCACTGGGTGACATACTAGCGAGGTAGCATGTAGACTCAACCTAAAACAGCTACTGAGTGAGTGCCACAGAGGCTTGTTCCCACATCAAACAACTCAATACAAAAGATTAGTGTTTATTTCATGCATGTGTTAAAAGGAATAGGATGCCTCCGGGGACTCTTACACCTACCTTAAACACACTATGGGTTTGATGAAATAATGTCATGGATGGCATAAAGAGTTCCTACTAAGAAAGGATGTCGCTTGGATTCTCTTACACCTAACTTAGTTATGCTAATCAAAATAGGATGCCTCTTGGGTTCTCTTACACCTATTCTAAAAGCATCAGGTGATTGTGTTTGTGTTGTGAAAGACAAACAAACAAACCCAAACAACATAGGATGCCACTGGGGGACTCTTACACCTACCCTAAACACGTCACGGTGGATTCACAAGACAAACAAACAACAATTCAAAAGAAGAGAAGATTTGATGAATGGAATCAGATTTTGTTCTTCTGCCTCATGTCACTAGAAGACTTGAGGACTTCCTTAACTACTAAACCTTCAACTTTTTGAGATGTCAGTGAGGTAAGAGCTAAGGTACCCAACTGTTGCCTAATAGTTTCACACAAACTAGATTCGAACACTTTGCTTTGCTTGGAGGCCTGGTCTTTCTATCTGAGTCAAAAGTCACCTCCAATGGAACCCACTGAGAGAGTTGTATACTAATCACATTAGATTCATCCCCGAGCGGATTCCATGTCTATGTGGATAGTAGGGTACTCTATGAACTAAAACATGACCTTTGTTGGTGAAGACCAACTAGGGTCTCCCACCTCAAAATGCTTTTTGCTCTCTACCGCTAGTATAGGTTGACTATCCTACCCACATATCCATATGATGGAATAAACTGAAGGAGGAATGTGATATGCGAATCTATTTCTTCTTCAATTCCCCTTTCTTGTGTACTTTGACTTTCCTTTTTCTTTTGATTTTCTTTTATTTTTTCTTTTTCTTAATTTTCTTTTTCTTTTGATTTTTTTTAAATTTTATCCAAGTTCACAAGAAAGGGTGTGTTGAGGAAGATAGTAGGTCACATCATAAATCTCAACTTAACTAAAATGGCTTTTCATCCCCGCTTGACATGATTCAATTCCATCTTTTGTGAACTTGATGCACTGATGAAGGGAGGACGGAATGATCTTATTCTGATGTATCCAAAGCCTACCAAGCAAAGTAGTGAATGAAGTATTGAATCAATGATGTATTACTTGGCTTCAGTCTTCCAGTCACTTATCTCCAAAAGCAACACTATGGAACCTAAAGCCCCCTCGCCTTGATCATTGAATCCTCTCAACATCATCCGATCACCTCAAAGTGTGGAGATGTCGATCCTCAAATAGGTAAGGGTCTTTAGACTCATAATGTTCACCGATGCACCTGAATCCATGAGAACTGCAAGAACATGTCCATGTCAATGATGTAGAGGAGTTTTGCTCCAAGTCCCCGTAAGAAGGTCTTCATCTGAAGGTGATCCCTTGGGCTTCTTTTGCATAATGTGCTTCTTCACTATAGTTGAGCTAAGCATATTTCGGGATCAAGGAGGGCCTTGATTAATGACTCCCTCATCTATTTGGATAAGATAAGGGCATGATATGCTTAGTGAGATGACAAACTTTCTTAGATGTGAAAGGATGTTGTAGTCCACCTTTCTTTCCACAAGCATATCCAAGGGTGGAGCATTTTGTGGAAGGGTTTCGATCGCACATCAATGACTTATTTCCCTCTATCTAGAGGTGCTACCCTCGGAGGTAGAACCTTGTCACTATGAAGGTTGACTTTAGTAATCTCTTGAGGCAAGGTGGTGGAAGGTTTTACCTGCACATCAGGCTCACCTATAGCTTCTGCTAAGGGATCTTCAAAATTGGATGATTCGAAGTCCATCTCAAGAGGTGAACTCGTAGTATTCAGAGTTGGAAAGTCTAACTCTGAATCATAAAGAGGAAGATTAGAATTAAGAATTAATTAGACTTGAAGAGTTATCATTAGAAATAGAAGAAGACAACTCATTAGAAGAGACATATATATAATTCAAATCATCTTTATTCTTCAATTTATTAGAAGTATTTGGGGGTACAAAGTAGAAGTAAAGAAAGTGAGTGGGGTAATGGATTTGATGCCCTTATCCACTAATATAAGAGTTCTACTAGTAAAAGAAATAAAAAGAGCTATAAAATGGTAGAAGTGTGGAAGGCAACTAAAGGCTGAGGGTGGACACGACCTGTTAAAGGGATATCTCTGCCAACACATGTCCTGCTGCCGCATCTGAGCTCCCCTTTCCTAGAGTTAGCACTGGCAACTTACAAACCTTCCTTGGTTTTGGAGGTTTGAGCTGACTCAGGCATCTTCAAGGAAAGTTTCTTGATCTTCTAAATTATTTTCTTAGAGGTTTTAGATAAAGAAATGTCCCAACCTTCTTTGGTTTTAGTAGGATCACTTGTATCCCCAAGGATTACCCTAATGGAACTAGAAGGTTGTTCCACAAGGTATTCCTTTGGGATAACTACACCCTTGAAATTGTGTTCAAGCGCCTTGAATGTGAAGCAATCCTCACCGCCTAACATACGGGTGGTAAGGGCAAAAGTTTGGATCATGACTTTGTCTAGTTCCTCCTAGGCTCTAGTAAAATCGTGCTTCTTTAAGAGATTCTTAAAGATCTTCTTGATTACCTCCCTCTTAAAAGAATAAGGTTTATTTAACTTATCTAAAATAGTAGGTGGACTATAGCTACCTGACATTAGATATGCATGCCGCTACTGCTGGTGGTATGGCTGAGGCGGAGGTTGTGCTAGCCATGGAGGCTGCTGGAGATCAGATGGTGCAGGAAAGGAGGTGGAGGCTGAGGTTGTGACCATCTAATCTCTAGTTGGTTGCTACCCTTGTCAACCATTGCTACCCCGGCTTCTTTTCATAAACCTTTTGTGGCTTAGTAACCGATCTTGAAAAGGCAACTGTTTGGCTTCTCCTTGTAGACTAGCTGCCTTGTTGATTAGCTTCTCAAATGTCCTGATATTGAAGCCTTTAAGCATGAAGGCAACCGTGCCATGGATATTCTTCAAGAGAATCTCAATGGCATGCTATTTAGACAGCTTTGGTTCACACTTCAAACTCAGGTTATGCCATCAAAGAATATAATCAACAAGTGACTCAGTAGGGTGCTATTATGCTACAATGAGATCACCTATAGTAACCCTTTGCTGAGCTCCAAAAAATCTCTTGATGAAGAGTTTCTCTAACTCAGTAAATGTCTTAACTAATCGGTAGTTCAAAGATACCAATCAAAAGCAATACTTGCTAGGCTACGACAAAAGAGTCTAAAGAGTAATGTATCACGCAATTGCAACTAGCCTTGAAGTGACCTATATGCTACCTCAAATTCCCACTGCCATCAAAGCTCTTGATGGAAGGAGACACAAAACCCTTGGGATACTGGATAGTATTGAATACATCTAGGTAGGGTCTACCCTTGGGAACTAATGATCCACCCTGGGCTTGAGCCAAAGCTTCCTTCACCTCGTCAAACATGGATTTTAGATCTTTTCTTTGAAGGTACTTTCCACTACCTTCCTATAGCTATACTACCTTGGTCAATGGGAGGTATAGTCTTAAGGGTCCAAGACATGCACTAACTCAGCACCGACATCGATAATAGATGAACTGGAGGGCTTATTACTAACACTGCTACTAACAAGTCCTTTAACTAACTTGACATCTTATCAATCTACTCATCCTGCTGCCCCAACTAAAGTTGGAGGTGTTGGACTGATTCGGTATCCTCCTGATCAACCACATCACCTTCCATGGTTGTTCTAAGGAGAGATCCTCAGTGTCGACCATGCACTAATCTCCTAACAAGTCATCTTCATCGTCAAAACCGACCTTCTCTCATCCACTGCTGCATCAAGATCTCCTTCTTCTCCATGAAATAATGTGCAACTATCTCATCTAAAGAATGGTCAATCTGAAGTATAGCTTTAAATCAGATGATCGCTATCATGCACGAGAGGCTGACTATCCGTCACTGGGAGTCAATCGCGACTATACTCACTAGATGAATGATACTCCTAATTGATACCGGGTGTGATAGTAACAATCTAGGATGATCTCTACCACTACCGGAATCAACTCATCTCGGAATATCTATGATAATGCCACCATCTCCGATCCTAGAGGGGTGGAGTTGGTGAAGGAACACGATGCTGTGGTTCTCTTCCGCACACCACTAGGCGTAAGGTTGAGCAGAGAGTCGCCTACCACAATGGGTGGTGAATCCCTTGGCCATAGGATCACCAACGGTGTTTTTTCCCGG
Organism: Cymbidium sinense; assembly: GCA_021442155.1. Lineage (NCBI taxonomy): Eukaryota > Viridiplantae > Streptophyta > Magnoliopsida > Asparagales > Orchidaceae > Cymbidium > Cymbidium sinense. The sequence goes on along the minus strand of CM038229.1, from coordinate 11,868,979 downwards.
ATGTGGCCTTCATGGCCTTAGATGGAATGGGAGATGAAACCTGAGATGACGACTTAGAGCGGGTGGAAACACCACCGACTCTATGTGCATGTGAACCGCCTCCCCGGTGGTGGTCCTAGTGAGAAGAATACTATCAAGATGTCAAAGTGCGTCTGGAAATCAAACTAAAATAAAATAAACTAAATTAAAATAAATAAAACCTAAACCTAAATCTAAAATAAACTAAACATAAACCTAAACCTAATCTAAATAAAATAAATTAAACTAAAAAATAAAGCCAAAAAATAAACCTAAAAAAAAACATAAAACCTAAACCTAAAAAAATAAAATAAAAATCTAAACCTAAACCTAAAAATAAAAAATAAAACCTAAACCTAAAAAATAAAATAAAAACAAAACTAAACTAAAAAATAAACCTAAACCATAAAAACCCTTAACCATAAAGCTAAAGCCTAAACCCTAAACTAACCCTAAACCCTAAACCCTCAAAACCCTAAACCTAAAGCATAAACACTAAACCCTAAATCTTAAACCTTGAACCGTAACCCTAAACCTTAAATCCTAAACCCTAAATACCTAAACCATAAACCCTAACCCTAAAAGCACAAACCCTAAAACCCTAAACCCTAAACCCTCATCCCTAAACCCTAAACCTAAACCTAAAGTAACAAAATAAATGAAAAAATAAACTGAAAACCTAAAAGCTAATAAACTTAAACCCTAAGAATGGGTAGAACCTTGATGGCGTGAACATCACCATCAACCGCTCCCTAGATTTGGTGGTTGAGATGAAGGTGGAGGCTGGTTATCGAGGTGGTGGGGATCTGAGGTGCACTGATATGGTGGTGGCTGAGCATGGTGATTATGGAGGTGAGGAGGGACAGAGGTTACATTATGGGTGGAGGAGAGATTGGGATATGATGGTGGATCCCACTACTCGAGAGGCCAGGGTGGTTCTGATGGGAACTAGAAAAATTGAAGAATGGTCGATCTGATCTATTGCTTGTGGAACTATGTCTTTATAGTAGAGATGATTCTAGTTATCTAGGGTTTTTGTTTTGCTCTATGCATGCTCATTTTTTATCTATGTCATTGCTTGTGTCTTAGAAAACTTGGTGTGTCACTTGGTTGATGAAATTGAAGAAAAGAAATGTTGAATCTGAATTTATTCTATGTTAAAAAGAATCCACAAACCCTAAACCCTAAACTAAAATACGAACCCTACCATACCCTAAAAAACTATAACCATAAACCTAAACCTAAACCTAAACCTAAAACCTAAAACCTATTCTTAAACCCTAAACCTTAAAACCCTAAACCTTAAACCCAAAACCAACAACCTTAAAACCAAAACCCTAAACCCAAAACCCTAAACCTTAAACCTTAAACAATAAACACAAACCCTAACTCTAAACCCTAAACCCTAAACCCTAAAACCCTAAATGTTAAACCCTAAATAAACCGTAAACCCTAAAGCCCAAACCCTAAACCCTAAACTAACACTAAACCCTAAAAACTAAACCTAAAACCTAAACCTGAGCTAAAGACTAAACTCAACCCTAAACCTAAACCTAAACCTAAACCTAAACCTAAGACCCTAAATCAAACTAAACCCTAAACCCTAAACCCTTAAATCCTTAAAACCTAAACCTAAACTAAATAAAACCTAAAAATAAAATAAATAAAAAATAAAATAAAGTAAAAACCTAAACTAATATGTAAACTGAAACATAAAAATAAAATAAAGCAAAATAATAAAATAAACTAAAATAAAATAAATAATAACCTAAACTAAACTAAAAAAATAAAATAAACCTAAGAATAAAAAACTAAATAAAATAAAAATAAATATAAAATAAAACTAAAATAAACCTAAAATAAAATAAAATAAAAAATAAAATAAAAACCTAAACCTAAAAAATAAACTTAATAATAAAACCTAAAAATAAATAAAAAATAAAACTGAAACCCTAATAAAAAAAAAACCTTAACCTAAAATAAAAATAAAATAAACCTAAACCTAAACTAAAATAAACTAAAATAAAATAAATAAAATCTAAACCTAAACTAAACTAAAACCCTAAATAAAATAAATAAAACCTTAACCTTCCAATTACTTTATTTAAAAAAACCTAAGCTAACTCTAAACCCTAAACCATAAAAACCCTAAACCCTAAACTCTAATCTTAAAGCCAAAGCCCTAAAACCCTAAACCCTAAACCCTAAACCCTAAACCCTAAAAAACCTAAACCTAAACTAAATAAAACTTAAAAATAAAATATATAAAAAACCTAAGCCTAAATAAAATAAAATAAAATAAAACCTAAACTAAAATCTAAACCTAAAAATAAAATAAAATAAAATAATAAAAATAAACTAAAATAAAATAAATAAAAACCTAAACAAAACTAAAAATAAAATTAAACCTAAGAATAAAAAATCTAACTAAATAAAAAACTAAATGTAAAATAAAAGTAAAATAAACCTAAAATAAAATAAAACTAAATAAAAACCTAAACCTAAAATTAAAACCTTGACATAAATAAAAAATAAAACTTAAACCCTAAACTAAAAAAACCTAAAACTAAAATAAAAATAAAATAAACAAATTAAAATAAACCTAAACCTAAACTAAAATAAACTAAACCAAAATAAATGAAACTGAAACCTAAAATAAACTAAACCTAAACTAAATAAAATAAAATAAACTAAAAATCAACCTAAACTAAAAAAAAAAAAAAAATAAAAAATAAAAAGCTAATAACTAAACCTAAAAAATAAAATAAAAACCTAAACCTAAACCTAAAATTAAAATAAAACCTAAACCTAAAAAATAAAAATAAAAACTCAACTAAAAAATAAACCTAAACCTAAAAAATAAACAAAAATAAAAAACCAAAACTAAAATAAATAAACATAAAATAAACAAGCAAAACTAAGTAAAAAAAAAAATAAACTAAGATAAAATAAATTAAAAATAAACTAAATTAACCTAAACCTACCAATTTACTTAGTTTAAAAAAACCCAAAACCCAAAACCCAAAATCCTAAACCTTAAACATTAAACCCTAAAACTAACCCTAAACCTACAACCCTAAACCCTAAAACCTAAACTCTAAACCCTAAACCCTAAACTCCAAACCCAAAACCCTAAACCCTAAACCCTAAACCCTAAATCCTAAACCCTAAACTTTAAACCTTGTAACCCTAACCCTAATCTTAAAGCCTAAACCCTTAGCCTTAAACCCTAAACCTTAAAAACCTAAACCCTAAACCCTAAACTAACCCTAAACCCTAAACACTAAACCATAAAATCTTGATCCCTAAAGCCCAAATCCTAAACCCTAAACTAACCCTAAACCCTAAGTTAAGCCTAAACCCTAAACCTTAAACCCTCAAAACCCTAAACTTTAAAGCTTAAAAATTAAACCTACCCGAAGCTGTAACCCTAAACACTAAACCCTAAAACCTAAACCCTAAAACCCTAAACCCTAAACCCTAACCTTAAACCCTAAACCCTAAAAGCATAAACCATAAAACCCTAAACCCTAAACCTTAAACCCTAAACCCTAAACCTAAACCCTAACCCTAAACCCAAAACTTACCTAAAGTAATTAAATAAATTAAAAAATAAACCTAAACCCTAAAACCTAATAAACCTAAACCATAAGAATTGGTAGAACCTTGACAGTAGGAACATCACTATTAATGAGGCTCAGTCTAGATCTTGTGATGGAGGCAAAGGCGGAGGCGGTTATCGCAGTGGTGGTGGGGGATCTGGAGGTGCTGGTGGATATGGAGGTGGTGGTCAGAGCAGTGGTGGTTATGGAGGCAGGAGGTGTGACGAAGGTTACATCCATGGTGGTGGGGGAGGAAGAGATGGGATATGATGGTGGATCTACTGAGAGGCCGGAAATGTGGAATTAAGAACGCAATCTGACGCTTATGTAACTATGTCTTTATCAGAGACAGTTCTAGTTATCTAGGGTTTTGATTTATATGCATGCTTTTAATCTATGTCAATCCTTGTGTCTTAGAAAACTTGGTGTGTTACTTGGTTGATGAAATCAAAAGAAGAATGTTGAATATGGATTTATTCTAAAAACCCTAAAAAAAACCTAATCCTAGACCTAAACCTAAAACCTAAACCTAAACTAAAACCTAAACCCTAAACCCTAAAACCTAAACCTAAACCCTAAACTTAAAACCTAAACCTAAACCCTAAACCCTAAACTTAAACCCTAAAACTTAACCTAATTAAAAATAAAACCTAAACAAAATAAAATAAACCTAAACAAAATAAAAAAATAAATAAACCTAAACCTAAACCTAAAATAAAAAAAAAATATAAATAAGAATTAAATTTTAAGATATAATAAATAAACTAAAATCTAAAAAATAAGTTTTAATTTAAGATGGGTCGGCTACATGAATCCTTTGTCTCCATTATGTTCTATTATGTGTGAAATTCTCATTTAATTCAAGTATACTAAGTCAATTTTATACATCTTAACCATGTCTTTTAGGTCTACCTCTACCTTTCTTAACATAAGGCAAATCAAATGTAGCTACTCTCTTAATCGGGTCATTGGATGTCGACACTTTATTTGGCCAAACCATCTAAAGCAACTCTCTAATCTTATCTTCCACTTTACTCCAACTTTTCTCAACTTACTTTTTCACCTTCTATCTCTAATTGTAAAGCAACTCATCCACCTGAGCATCCTCATCTCTGCAACACTTAACTTGGCTCATGCTTCTATTTTATTGGCCAACATTCAACACCATAAATCATTGTAGGTCTTACCACCATCTTATAAAATTTTCCTTAAGTTTAAGCTGCATTTCTATCACACACAAGCCAGATGCATTCTTCCACTTCAACCATCCAACTTGAATTTTGCTAATAATATTTCCATCTATTTCACCATCATTTTGAATAATATAGCCTAAAAATTTGAATCGCTCACTCTTTTTAATGAGTTGTTCACCTAATGTCACAACACTACCACTATAACTTCTACAACTAAAATTACACCCCATATATTTAGTTAAGGATCTACTTAAACAAAAACCTTTAGACTCTAAGGTTGATCTTCATAATTCAAGTTTCTCTTGGACTCCCTCTCTAGTCTTATCAACAATAAGAATGTCATCAGCAAAAAGCATACACCAAGGTACAAATTCTTGTAAATGCCTACTAAGAACATCCATAACTAAAATAAAAGGATAAGGGCTTAAAGCTAATCCTTGATGTAATCCAACTAAAATAGGAAAATATTTTGTCAATTGTCCTTGTGTTTGGACACAAGTAATAGCTTTAGTATACATATCCTTAATGACTTGAATATAACCAATGTTAACTCCTATTTTCTATAACTCTCCAAAGAACATCTCTTGAAACTTTGTCATAAGCTTTTTCTAAATAAATAAATATCATATGTAGATCCTCTTTGCTTTCTCTATACTTCTCCATCAAACCTCTTAACAAATGTTTAACATCCATAGTAGATTTATCTGGCACAAAACCAAACTGATTGTGAGAAACTTTTATATCACATCATAACCTATGCTCAACTACACTCTCCCATAATTTTAATGTGTGACACATTAACTTAATTCCTCTATGATTTGCAAACTCTTGTGCACCAACTTTTTTCCTAAATATAGGAATCAACAAACTCTTTCCCTACTCATATGGCATATTTTTAGTCTTTAAAATAACATTAAAAAGATTTGTAAGCCAAGAAATTCTTTGATCTCCTAAACATTTCCACACTTCTATTGGAATATCATTAGGTCCTACTATTTTTCCACATTTCATTTTGTTTAAAGCTTATCTAACTTCAGATTTACTAATATGATAATATAAACAAAATTCTTTATTTTTGTTTAAGGTATTAAGGTTGCAAAAATCAATCATATTTTCAGATCCTTCATTGAAAAGTTTGTCAAAATACCTCATCCACCTATTTTCAATATCCTTTTATAAGAAAACTTCTCCTATCTCTTTGGTTACCTAACTTATACATACATCTTTCACCTTCTTTGGTATCTAATCTATTATTTAAATTACTAAAAGCCAAATTTTTTGCATCATATATTGCTTTCTTAGAATCTCTACATGCCACTTTATATTTTTACAATTCTCTGAGTTTTTACATCTAAACCAAGTTTATAACAACACATATTATTTTTATATCTTTTCTTGCACATTCTTACTCCACCACCAACTATTTGTATTAAAAGAAGCTTTTCCTTTTAATTCTCCAAGCACATTTTTAGCCACTTGCTATTTTTTCCCACATAACAATAGCTTCCTTATGAACATCCCAAATTCTAATCTCATGTAGCTTGCTCTTAAAAATATTTTATTAGTGTTCTTTAAGTGTCCCCATCTAATCCTAGGACAATAATTTGATTTATTTTTCATCTTCCAATCTTTCATCTTAAAATCTAAGACTAATAATCGATGTTGGGTATTTAAACTTTCACTTGAAATGACCTTACAATCTTTACAATCTAAACAATCTATTTTTCTTATCAAATTAATCAATATGTGTTTTAGTAGATCCATTTTCTATAAGTAATAATATGCTCATCTCTTTTCTTAAATAAAGTATTAGCAACTACAAAATCATAAAGATCTAATATAGTCCTACCTTCTTCATTAGGCACTCCAAATCCATAACCACCATGAATACTTTTAAAATCATCTACCACTCTATCAACATGTCCATTTAAATCTCTTCCAATAAATACTTTTTCTTCAAGCGGTATCTTCTGTATTAATCCTTCTAATTAATTCAAAAATTTTCTTTTGAGCTTACATCCAAACCTACTTGAAGAGCATAAACACTTATAACATTAATAATCTTAGTATCAACAATAATCTTTAAAGCTATAATTCTATCTATTAATATTTATAACATTATCCTTCAAACTTTTATCTATAATCACACCTACGCCATTTCTAATTGACTTCTACCAATACCAAAGTTTAAAACCTAAACTATCAATCTCCTTTGCTTTCTCCCCAACCAATATAGTTTCCTGAACACATAAAATATTTATCTTTCTATGAACCATAATATTTATTAATTCCATTAGTTAACCTATAAGAATACCTATATTCCAAGTTCCTAACCTAATTCTAGTTTCATGGACTAACTTCTTTGATCCGCCTAATGTGGTAACCCTTGCTTATTTAACCGCACTGACATCGACAAAGAACCCTTGCACATTTTTCACTATATTCAGGCCCTATAGAGCATCATTTCCAAGGGACGCCCTAACATTAACACAATGTTTTAAAGGATTCATGTCATGATTATTTCAACAAGTTTTACATAAAAAAAAATAAAAACTAAACTTACAATAAAAATAAAATAAACCTAAAATAAAATAAAATAAAAGCTAAATAAAAACATAACCTAAAAAATAAACCTAAAATAAATAAAAAATAATACTTTAACCTAAAATAAAAATAAAATAAACCTAAACCTAAACTAAAATAAACTAAACTAAAATAAATAAAACCAAAACTTAAACCTAAAATAAACTAAACCTAAACCATAAATATAATAAAATAAACTAAAAATAAACCTAAACTTAAACTAAAAAATAAAACTTAAAAAATAAACCTAAAATAAAATTCTAAAACCTAAACCTATAAAATAAAATAAAAACCTAAACCTAAACCTAAAACTAAAAATTTAAACCTAAACTTAAAAAATAAAATAAAAATAAAACTAAACCTAAACCTAAACTTAAACCTAAAAAAAACTAAAATAGAAACCTAAACTAAAATAAATAAACCTAAAATAAATAAACTAAACTAAATATAAATAAAAATAAAAAATAAAATAAATTAAAATAAATAAAAAAATAAACTAGATAAATTAAATAAACCTAAACCTACGAGTTTACTTAATTTTTCTTAAAAAAGGAATCTTAACCCTCAACCTTAAACCATAAAACTAACCCTAAACCCTGAACATTGAACCCTAAACCCTAAACCCTAAACCTTAAAACCATAAACTGTAAACCCTAAATCGTAAAGCCTAAACCCTAAACCCTAAAACCTAAACCCTAAACCCTAAACAATAAACCCAAAAAACCAAAAAACCTAAACATAAACTAAATAAAACATGAAAATAAATAAATAAATAAACCTAAACCTAAATAAAATAAAATAAAATTAAATTAAATAAAAACCTAAACTAAACCTAAACCTAAACCTAAATAAAAAATAAAATAAATGAAAAAAATAAAACTAAACTAAAATAAAATAAATAAAAACCTAAACTAAACTAAAAAATAAAATAAACCTAAATAAAATAAAACTAAATGTAAAATTAAAATAAAATAAACCTAAAATAAAATAAAATAAAACTAAATAAAAACCTAAACCTAAAAAATAAACCTAAAATAAACTAAACCCTAAACTAAAAAAACCTAAACCTAAAATAAACAAAATAAAATAAACCTAAACCTAAACTAAAATAAACTAAACTAAGATAAATAAAACCTAAACCTAAACTTAAATTAAACTAAACTTGAACTCTCAACTAAATAAAATAAAATAAACTAAAAATAAACCTAAACCTAAACTTAAAAATAAAAGATAAAATAGGTCTTAAATAAAAACATAAAACATAAACCTAAACCTAAAAAAATAAAATAAAAACCTCAACTTAAACCTAAAAATAATAAATAAAACCTAAACCTAAAAAATAAAACTAAACTAAAAAATAAGCATAAATCTAAACTTAAAAAATAAACTAAAATGAAAAACCTAAACTAAAATAAATAAACCTAAAATAAATAAATTAAACTAAATAAAAATAAAAAACAAACATAAATAAAAAAATCAAATAAACTAAAATAAATATAAAATAAACTAAATAAACCTTAACCTATCAGTTTACTTAATTTAAAAAAAAACCCCTAAACCCTAAACATTAAAACTAATCCTAAACCCTAAACTCAAACCTACAACCCTAAACCCTAAACCTTAACCTTAAATCCTACAACCCTAAACCCTAAACCCTAAACCCTAAAAACCTAAAAACCTAAACCTAAACTAAATAAAATAAAATAAAATAAATAAATAAATAACCAAACCTAAATAAAATAAAAAACCTAAACTAACACTAAACCTAAACCTAAATGTAAACATAAAAATAAAATAAAAATAAAATAAAAACTAAACTAAAATAAAATAAATAAAAACCTAAACTAAACTAAAAAAAATATAATAAACCTAAAATAAAACTAAATAAAACCTAAACCTGAAAAATAAATCTAAAATAAAACCTAAAAATAAATAAAAAATTATTCCTAAACCCTAAACTAAAAAATACCTAAACCTAAAATAAATAAAATAAAATAAACCTATACCTAAAAAAAATAAACAAAAATAAAATAAATAAAACCTAAACCTAAACCTAAATGAAACTGAACCTAAACCTTAAACTAAATAAGATAAATTAAACTAAAAATAAACCTAAACCTAACTCAAAAATTAAAACCTAAAAATAATCCAAAAATAAAAACTTAAAACCTAAACCTAAAAAAATAAAATAAAAATCTAAACCTAAACCTTAAAATAAAAAGTAAAACTTAAACTTAAAAAAAAATAAAAATAATACTAAACTTAAAAAAAAAATTAAGCCTAATTCTAAACCTAAAAGAGAAACTAAAATAAAATCCTAAACAAAAATAAATAAACCTAAAATAAATAAACTAAATTAAATAAAAAAACAAACTTAAATAAAAATTAAAATTAAAATAATATAAAATAAATAAAAAATAAAATAAATTAATTAAATAAACTGAAACCTGTTAGTTTACTTAATTAAAAAAGAATAACTTTATCCCTAAACCCTAAACCCTAAAACTAACCATAAACCCTAAACCTTGAACCGTAAACCCTAAGCCCTAATCCTTAAAACCCAAACCTAAACCCTAAACCATAATTCTAAAAACCTAAAAACCTCAACCTAAACTAAATAAAATAAAAAAATAAAATAAAATAAAAACCTAAACTAAGACCTAAACCTAAACCTAAACCTAAACTAAGACCTAAACCTAAAATAAAAACCTAAACCTAAACGTAAATAAAGTTAAAATAAAAATAAAAACTAAACTAAAATTAAATAAATAAAAACCTAAACTAAACTAATAAATAAAATAAACCTAAAAATAAAAAACTAAATAAAATAAAAACTAAACGTAAAAAGAAAAATAAAATAAAGCTAAAATAAAAACTAAATATAAACTTAAACCAAAAAAAATAAACATAAAAATAAAACCTAAAAATAAATAAAAAAGAAAACTTAAACCCTAAACTATAAAAAAATAACTAAACCTAAAACAAACAAAATAAAATAAACCTAAACCTAAACTAAAATAAACAAAACTAAAATAAATAAAACCTAAACCTAAACTAAAAAATTAATCCTAAAAATAATCCTAAATAAAAAATCTAAAACTAAACCTAAAAAAATAAAATAAAAACATCAACCTAAACCTAAACATAAAAATAAAACTTAAACCTAAAAAATAAACTAAAAATAAAACTCAACTAAAAAATAAGCATAAACCTAAACCTAAAAAATAAACTAAAATAAAAAACATAAACTAAAATAAATAAAACTAAAATAAATAAACTAAAAAAAATAAAGATAAATAAATAAAATAAAATATACTAACAAAAATAAAAATAAACTAAATAAACTAAATTAACCTAAACTTATTAGTTTACTTAAATTTTTTTAAGAAAAACCCTAAACTCTGAACCATAAACCCTAAATCCTAAACCCTAAAATTAACCCTAAACCCTAAACTCTAAACATACAACCCTCAACCTGAAACCCTATACCCTAAACCCTAAAAAACCCCAAACCCTACACCCTATACCCAAAACCCAAAACCCTAAATCCTAAACCCAAAAACCTACAACCCTAAACCCTAAACCCTAAACCCTAAACCTTAAGCCTTAAATCCTAAACCTTAAACCGTAAACCCTAAACCCTGAACCCTAAAAACCTAAAAATCTAAACCTAAACTAAATAAAACCAAAAAATAAAATAAATAAAAAAACCTAAACATAAATAAAATAAAAACCTAAACTAAAGCCTAAACCTAAACCTAAACCAAAACATAAAATAAAATAAAATAAAAATAAATACTAAAATAAAATTAAATAAAATATAAACCTAAACTAAACTAAAAAAATAAAATAAACCTAAAATTAAACACCTAAAATAAAATAAAATAAAAACTAAATAAAACTTAAACCTAAAAAATAAACCTAAAAATAAATAAATAAAAACCTAAACCATAAACAAAAAAAAAAAACCTAAACCTAAAATAAACAAAATAAAATAAACTCAAACTTAAACTAAAATAAATTGAAATAAATTAAATAAAACCTAAACTTAAAGAAAAACTAAACTAAACCTAAACCCTAAACTAAATAAAATAAAATGAACTAAAAATAAACCTAAGCCTAAACTAAAATATTAAACCTATAAATAAACCTAAAATAAAAACCTAAAAATAAAAAATAAAAACTTCAACCTAAACTTAAAAATAAAAAATAAAACCTAATCCTAAAAAATAAAATAAAAATAAAACCAAACAAAAAATAAGCATAAACCTAAACCTAAAAAATAAACTAAAATAGAATACCTAAACTAAAATAAATAAACCAAAAATAAATAAACTAAACTAAATAAAAATATAAAATATACTTAAATAAATAAAATAAAATAAAATAAAATAAATAAAAAATAACCTAAATAAACTAAATAAACCTAAACCTATCAGTTTACTTAATTGTTTTTTTTAAAAGAACCTAAATCCTAAACCCTAAACACTAAACCCTAAATCTTAAACCCTAAACCCTAAACCCTAAAACTAACCCTAAACCCTAAACTCTAAACCTACAACCCTAAACCCTAAACGCTAAGCCCTAAACCCTAAAAACCCCCAAACCCTAAACCCTAAACTATAAAACCTAAACACTAAACCCTAAACCCTAAACCCCATACCCTAAACCCTAAACCCTAAAACCTAAACTTTAAACCCTAAACCCTAAAATATAAAAACCTAAAAACCTAAACCTAAACTAAATAAAATTGAAAATAAAATAAACAAAGAAACATAAACCTAAATAAAATAAAAACTTAAACATAAATGCAAAAATAATATTTAAAAAAAAAATATAAACTAAAATAAAATAAAAAACCTAAACTAAACTAAAAAAAATAAAATAAACCTAAAATAAAATAAAATAAAAACTAAATAAAAACCTAATCCTAAAAATGAAATCTAAAAATAAAAAATAAAAGGACATAAAAAATAAAACCTAAACCCTAAACTAAAAAAATAAACCTAAAATAAACAAAATAAAATAAATCTAAACTTAAACAAAAATCAACTAAAATAAAATAAATCAAACCTAAATGTAAACCTAAAATAAACTGAACCTAATCCATAAACTAAATAGGATAAAATAAACTAAAAATAAACTTAAACCTAATTTAATAAATCAAACCTAAAATAAACCTAAAATAAAACCTAAAACCTAAACCAAAAAAAATAAAATAAAAAACCTAAACATAAACATAAAAATATGAAAAATAAAACTTAAACCTAAAAAATAAAATAAAAATCATACTAAACAAAAATAAGCATAAACTTAAATCTAAAAAATAACTAAATTAAAAAACAAAAACTAAAATAAATAAACCTAAAATAAAGAAACTAAACTAAATAAATAAATAATATACTTAAATAAATTATAAATAAATAAACTAAAATAAATAAAAAATAAACTAAAATTACCTAAACCTACCAATTTACTTAATTAAAAAAATACCTTAGACCTTAAACCCTAAACCCTAAACTAACCCTAAACTTACAACCCTAAACCTAAATGCTAAAAACCTTAAACCCAAACAAACCCTAAACCCTAAACCCTAAAACCCTAAACCTTAAACCCTAAACCCTAAACTTACTACCCAAAACTACAACCCTAAACCCTAAACCCTAAACCATAAACATTAAACCCTAAAAACTAAAAAACCTAACCCTAAACTAAATAAAACCAAAAAAATAAAATAAATAGAAAAACCTAAGCCTAAATAAAATACATAAAATAAAATAAAAAAAACATAACCATAAAATAAACCTAAACTAAAAAAATTAATAAAGAGAATAAAAACTAAACTACAATAAACTTAATAAAAACCTAAACTAAATTAAAATAAAATAAAATTAACCTAAAAATAAAAAACCTAAATAAAATAAAAACAAACATAGAATAAATTAAAATAAACCTAAAATCAAATAAAATAAAAACTTAATAAAACCTAAACTTAAAAAATAAACCAAAAAAAGAATCCTAAAAATAAATAAAAAATAAAACCTAAACCCTAAACTAAAAAAAACCTAAAGCTAAAATAAAATAAAATAAACCTAGACCTAAACTAAAATAAACTAAACTAAAAAAATAATACCTAAACCTAAACCAAAAATAAACTAAACCTAAACCTAAACCTAAACCTAAACCCTAAATATAAATAAAATAAACTAAAAATAATCCTAAACTTAAAAAAATAAAATAAAAACCTAAACCTAAACCTAAAAATAAAAAATAAAACCTAAACTTAAAAAATAAACAAAAATAAAACTACACTAAAATTAAGCATAAACCTAAACCTAAACCTAAAAAATAAACTAAAATAAAAACCAAAACTAAAATAAATAAACCTTAAATAATTAAACTAAACTAAATAAAAATTAAAAATAAATCTAAAAAATAAAAAAATAAAATGAACTAAAATAAATTAAAAATAAACTAAATAAACCTAAACCTATCGATTTATGTAATTTAAAAAAAACCTAAACCCTAAACCCTAAACCCTAAATCCTAAACCCTAAACACTAAACCCTAAACCCTAAACCCTAAAACTAACTTTAAACCCTATAACATAAACCTAAACCCTAAACCCTAAACCCTAAACCCAATACCTGAAACCCTAAAAAACCTTAAACCCTAAACTCTAAATCCTAAAACCAAAACACTAAACCCTAAACCCTAAACCCTAAACCCTAACCTTATCCCTAACCCTAAACCCTAATCCCTAAAGCCTAAACCCTAATACTCTAAACCCTAAATACAAAACTAACCCTAAACCTTAAACCCTAAAAACCATAAACCCTAAAGACTAAACCCTAAACCCTAAACTAACCCTAAACCTTAAGCTAACCCTAAACCATATACCCTAAACCCTAAACCCTAAACCCTATGCCCTAAAAACCTAAAAGCCTAAACTAAATTAAACCTGATAATAAAATAAATAAAAAATGGAAACCTAAATAAAATAAAATAAAAACCTAAACTAAAACCTAAACCTAAACCTAAAATAAAATAAATTAAAAAATAAAAATAAGATAAATAAAAACCTAAACTAAACTAAAAAATAAAATAAACATAAGAATAAGAACCTAAATAAAATAATAACTAAACATAAAATAAAAAACAAATAAACCTAATATAATAAAATAAAAACTAAATAAAAACCTAAACCCAAAAAATAAACCTAAAATAAATAAAAAATAAAACCTAATCCCTAAACTAAAAAAAACCAAAACCTATAATAAAAATAAAATAAATAAAATAAAATAAACCTAAACCTAAACTAAAATAAATAAAACCTAAACCTAATCCTAAAATAAACTAAACCTAAACCTAATCCTAAATAAAATAAAATAAAATAAACTAAAATAAATGTAAACCTAAACTAAAAAAAATAAAACCTAAAAGTAAACCTAGAATAAAACATAAAACCTCAACCTAAAAAAAAAATAAAAAAACCTAAACCTAAACCTAAAAATAAAAAACAAAACCAAACCTAAAAAATAAAATAAAAAGAAAACAAAACTAAAAAGTTTGCATAAACCTAAACCTAAACCTAAAAAATAAACTAAAATAAAAAACCTAAACTAAAATAAATAAACCTAAACTAAATAAACTAAATTAAATAAAAATAAAAAATAAACATAAAATAAACTAAATAAAAAATATCAAATAAACTAAAATAAATAAATAAAAAAATTTAAATAAACTAAATAAATAAAATTTAAAATAAATACCCTAAACCCTAAACCCTAAACCTTAAAACTAACCCTAAACCATAAACCCTAAATCTACAACCATAAACACTAAACCCTAAACCCTAAACCCTAAACACTAAACCCTAAACCCTAAATCCTAAACTTACCTAAACCCTAAACCCTAAACCCTAAACCCTAAACCTTAAACCCTAAACCATTACCTAAATCTTAAACCCTAAACCCTAATCTAACCCTAAACCTTAAACCTTAAACCTTAAAAACCCTAAACCATATAGCCTAAAGCCTAAACTAACCCTAAACCTAAAACCCTAAACCTAAACCCTCAAAATCCTAACTTAAACCCTAAACCCTAAACCTAAACCTAACCCTAAACTCCTAAAACTTAAAACCCTATACCCTAAAACCCTAAACCCTAAACCCAACCCTAAACCCTAAACCCTAAAACCCTAAACCCTAAAGCCTAAAGCCTAAACCCTAAACCCCAAACCCAAATCCTAAACCTAAAGTAATTAAACAAATTAAAAATAAACTTAAACCCTAAAACCTAATAAACTTAAACCCTATGAATGGGTAGAACCTTGATGGCAGGAACATCACCATCATCACTAGGCCGCCTAGATCTGGTGGAGGTGAAGGTGGATGTGGCGCTTATCAGTAGTGGTGGGGGATCTAGAGGTGCTACTGGATATGGAGGTGGTGGTCGAAGCAGTGGTGGTTATGGAGGCGGGAGCGAAGGAGGTTACAACCATGGTGGTGGCGAAAGGAGAGATTGGTGATATGATGGTGGATCCCACTACTCAAGAGGCTGGGGTGGTTCTGATGGGAACTGGAGAAACTAAAGAACGACTGATCCAATTGCTACATATGCAACCGTGTCTTTATAGTAGAGATGGTTCTAGTTTTGTAGGTTTTAGTTGCTCTATGTGTGCTCATTTTTTATCTATTTCATTGTGTGTGTCTTAGAAAACTTGGTGTGTTACTTGGTTGATCAAATTTAAAAAAATAAATGTAGAAAATGAATTTTTATCTATTAAAAGAACACCAAAAACCTAAAAATCTAAACTAAAACCTAAACCCTACAACTAAAACCTAAACCCTAAACCCTAAACCCTAAAACCCTAAACCAAAAATCCTAAGCCCTAAACCCTAAAACCCTAAGCCCTAAACCCCAAACCCTAAAACCTAAACCTAAACCCTAAACCCTAAAGCATAAACCTTAAACCCTAAACCCTAAACCCCAAACCCAAAACCTTAAACCCTAATCCCTAAACCCCAAACCCAAAACTTTTAACCCTCAACTAACCCTAAACCTAAACCTTAAACCATAAAAAGCTAAAAACCTAAACTTAAAATAAATAAAACCTAAAAATAAAATAAATAAAAAACCTAAACCAAAATAAAATAAAAACCTAAACTACAACCTAAAACTAAACCTAAACCTAAACCTAAACCTAAACTTAAAAAGAAAATTAAATAAAACATAAAAAATATAAAATAAAATAGATAAAAACCTAAATTAAACTAAAAAATAAAAACTAAAACTAAAAGAAAAATAAAATAAACCTAAAATAAAATAAAATAAAAACTAAATAAAAAATGATACCTATAAAATAAACATAAAATTAAAACCTAAAAATAAATAAGAAATAAAACCTAAACCCTAAACAAAAAACCAAAACCTAAAATAAAATAAAATAAACCTAAACCTAAACTAAAATAAATAAAACCCAAACTTAAACCTAAAATAAACTAAATCTAAACCTAAACATAAACTCTAAATAAAATGAAATAAACTAAAAAAAACCTAAACCTAAACCAAAAAATAAAGCCTAAAGAAAATCTAAGAAAAAAAACCCTAAAACCTAAACATAAAAAAAATAAAACCTAAACCTAAACCTAAAAATAAAAAATAAAACTTAAACCTAAAAAATAAAGTAAAAAAAACTAAACTAAAAAATAAACCTAAACCTAATCTTAAATAAATAAAATAAACAAAAATAAAAAACTTAAACTAAAATGAATAAACTAAACTAAATAAAAATTAAAATTAAAATAAAGTAAAATAAATAAATAATAAACTAATAAACTAAATAAACTAAATAAACCTAAACCTACGAGTTTACTTAATTTACAAAAAAATTAACAAAAAAAACCCTAACCTGAAACCCTGAACCGTGAACCCTAAACCTACAACCCTAAACCCTAAACCCTAAACCCTAAAACCTAAACCTTAAAATCCTAAACCGTAAACCCTAATCATTGAACCCTAAACCCTAAACCATAAAACCTACAAACCTAAACCCTAAACCCTATACGCTAAACCCTAAAAACCTAAAAACATAAACCTAAACTAAATAAAACTTAAAATAAATAAAAAACCTAAACCTAAGTAAAATAAAATAATAAAATAAAATAAAAACCTAAACTAAAACCTAAATTTGAACCTAAATCTAAACCTAAAAGATAAATTAAAATAAAATAAAAAATAAAAATGAAACTCAAATAAAATAAATAAAAACCTAAACTAAACAAAAAAATAAACTTAAAATAAAAATAAAATAAAATAAAAACTAAATAATAACCTAAACATAAAAAAAAAAATAAACCAAAAAGAAAACCTTAAAATAAATTAAAAATAAAACCTAAACCCTAAACAAACAAAAAAACCTAAACCTAAAATAAAAAAAATAAAAAAAATTGACACCTAAACTAAAATAAACTAAACTAAAATAAATAAAACTTAAACCTAAACCTAAAATAAGCTAAACCTAAACCTTAAACTAAATAAAATAAAATAAACTAAAAAAACCTAAACCTAAACTAAAAAATAAAATTTAAAATTAAACCTAAAATAAAAACCTAAAACCAATAACTAAAAAAATAAAATAAAAACCTAAACCTAAACCTAAATATATAAAAATAAAACATAAACCTAAAAAATAAAATAAAAATAAAATGAAACTAAAAACTAAGCATAAATATAAACCTAAACCTAAAAAATAAACTAAAATAAAAAACCTAAACTAAAATGAATAAGCTAAACTAAATGAAAATAAATCATAAACCTAAATAAAATAAAAATAAAATAAAATAAATAAACCTAAACCCCTTTACATAATTTAAAATAAAATTAAACTCTAAACCATACAACTAAACCCTAAATCCTAAACTAATCCTAAACCCTAAACTCAACCTAAACCCTAAACTAACCCTAAACCTAAACCTAAACCCTAAACTAAACAACTATAAACCTAAACCCTAACCCTAAATCCTAAACCATAAACCCTAAACCCTAACCCTAACCCTAAATACTAAAACCTAAACCCTAAACCAAAACCCTACTAAATTCTAAAAACTCTAAACCCTAAAAAACCATAAATTAAAATCCTAAACCCTATACCCTAAACCAACCTAAACCTTGTAACCCTAAACCTAAACTTAAACCTAAATCCTAAACCCTCAAAACCTTAAACCCTAAAGCCTAAACACTAAATAGTAAACCTTATTAGACTATATTTTATGGTACTTTGTCCTGGCTAGCTACTACTATTGCCTTTCTATGGTTGTTGTGCTTCTTTTAGACCTCTATTTTATGGTACTTTGTCAATTTTTTACTTTTCCTTGGCTGTTAGGGATGCTTCTTTTATTGGTTATGTATTATGGGTTGTTCTCTGGTGGTTGCCTTATGGCTATTTTATGTAGCTTGTTTGGTTGGAGGACTTTTAGTTGTCCTTGGAATCTTGGTTGGTTGATATTTTCCTTGTTGGTCTTTTTCTTCTTCTTGGAAAATTTGCTGGAGCCTTTTAGTGTGTTGGTTAAACCTTTGTTGATCCTTTTGGATTGGACTTTTTGGTTTCTAGTGTTTGGTGGTTGCCTTTGGCCACCTTTAGCGTGGTTGTCTTGTCTTCTGTTGATTTACACTGGCTACAACTTATGTTTCCTTCAATTGATGGTTTCAGAGCTATTTAATCATTTGTGGTTGCTCACCCTGGGTTGGCAAGGTGACTCTACTTGTTGGGACTTTAGCTTGAGGGCTCCTATCTTGGATGTTTGTTATTAATCAGCATGGGTCTGGTGCTTGTTGATTGCTGGTTCTGGTTTTCCCTGGTTTGGAGCTTGGATTTGTATTTGGATAATGGTTGATGTTAGTGTTTTTTTACTTTGTTCTAGCCTCTCTCTCTAGGTTATTTTAATTAGTTTGTTGTAGTTTTTGTTTGGTGGTTTGGCTGCTAGCTAGTTGTTGGTTGGCTTCTCTTTATTAAATGGTGCAAGATCTAGAACACTATTGACTGTTGGCCTTGGATGTTTCCTTGTATCAGGTATGCTGGCTATGATGGCTTTGATGTTACTCACCTATTCTCTCTAGTTGGTAGCAATGCATATGATTGTAACCCTTCTTTATGATGTTTGGATGCTCATATGTATTGTTGCCCCTTGAGATGATCCTAACTGAGCCTGAGCATTCTCTTTCTCAACACTCTCCTTTTCTTCTCTTTATCCTTATCCTTTTTAGCTATGACTTTTGCCTTTGTAGTGTGTTGCTGATTTCTTTTATAGGTTGGAACTTTATAGAGGGAATGGTCATTCTCAACCCAAGTGTGTTACTATGGATCTTGCTTATCTTGCTTTCAAGGAAATCTTGAAGTTGTTGACTCATTCTTACTATTTTCAAGATTTATTTTAGTCTTACCTTTTCTCTTATGATTTTAGCTATTGTATTTGCTTTTGTTTTGTTTTCTTTTTCTAATGTACTAGATGGCGTTAGCTCTTTAGGATTCTTATAGCTTTGAGAGGAGTAGAATTTTAGAGCTTTAACCCTTCTAAGAACATTGTATATTTTCCTTCTATGGTAATAAAATTCTAACATCACCACCTCCGCCCAAAAAAAAGACCCTAAACTCTAAACCCTAAACCCTAAATTCTAAACAACCCTAAAACCTAAAATCCTAAACCCTAAACACTAAACCTTAAATCCTAAAACCTAAAGTCTAAACCCTAAATCTTAAACCCTAAAACTTAATCTAACCCTGAACCCTAAAAACCCTAAACCCTAAACCCTAAAAGCTAAACACTAAACCCTAAACCCTAAAGTCTAAACAATAAACCCTAAACCCTAATCGTAAAGCCTAAACCCTAAAATCATAAAACCTAAAAACCTAAACACTAAACCTAAACCCTAACCCTAAACCTAAACCAAAAGTAAATAAATCAATTAAAAATTATAGCTAAACCATAAAACCTAATAAACCTAAACATAAACCTAAATCCTAAGAATGGGCAGAACCTTGATGATAGGAACATCATTGTCAACCAGGCTCAGTCTAGGTCTGGTAGTGGAGGTGAAGCCAAAGGCAGCAGTTATCGTAGTGGTGGTGGGGGATCTGGAGGAACTAGTGGATATGGAGGTGGTGGTCAGAGCAGTGGTGGTTATGGAGGTGGGAGGAGCAACGAAAGTTACTACCCTGGTGGTGGCGGAGGGAGAGATAGGGGATGTGATGGTGGATCCCGCTACTTGAGAGAACGGGGTGGTTCTAATGGGAACTGGAGAAATTGAAGAACGACCAATCTGATGTACTGCATATGGAACTGTGTATTTATAGTAGATGGTTCTAGTTATCTAAGGTTTTTGACTTGTGTCTTAGAAAACTTGATGTGTTACTTGGTTGATGAAATCATAAAAAAGAAATGTTGAATCTGAATTTATTCCCTGTTAAAAAAAAACCCTACCCTAAACTAAAACTTGAACCCTTAACCAAAAACTTAAACCCTAAACCATAAAACCCTAATCCCTAAACCCCAAACCTTAAATCCTAAAACCTAAACCCTAGACCCTAAACCATAAACCTTAAACCCTAAACCCTAAAAGCTAAAAACCTAAAAACCTAAAAATAAAATAAATAAAAAAAACCTAAACCAAAATAAATTAAAATAAAATAAATTATAAACCTAAACTAAAACTTAAACCAAAACTAAACATAAACTGGCTATAAAGAAAATATAAATAAAATTAAAAAAGTAAAATAAATAAAATAAACTAAATAAAAATAAAATACTAAATAAAATAAAATTCAACCTAAAATAAAAATAAAATAAATAAAAATTAAAACCTAAACATAAAATAAAGCTAAAATAAATTAAAATAAAACTTAAAACCATAAACCTAAAACCTAAACCTAAAAAAATAATAAAAAATTTAAACTAAAATAAAATAATCAGAAACCTAAAAGAAAATAAATTATAACTAAACTAAACTAGAAAAATAAAACTTTAAAATATATTTAAAACTAAATTTAAAAAATAAAATAAAATCTAAACTAAACCTAAAATAAAAAAAAGAAAATAAAAAACTAAAAATAAAATAAAATAAAACTAAACTAAAAAATGAACCTAAAACAAAAAACTAAAAAAAATAAACTAAAATAAAAGAACTAAAATAAAATAAACTAAAATAAATAAAATAAACCTATAAAAAATAAAATGAATAAAACAAATAAAAAATCTAAATAAACTAAATAAACCTAAACCTAGGGTTTGCTTAATTTGAAAATAAAATAAAATAAAAAATAAAATTAAAGAACCTAACCTAAACCAAACCTAAAACTAGCTACAAACCACAAACCTAAAACCTAAACCCTAAACCCTAAACCTAAACCAAATAAAAATAAAATAAAATAAAATAAAATAAAATAAATAAAACTTGAACCTAAATAAAATAAAATAAAATAAAATAACACTAAAAACTACAAAGAAACTAAAAACCTAAATAAAATAAAACAAAATGTAAAAAAATATAAACTAAATAAAACCTAAACCTAAAAATAAAATAAAATAAATAAACACTAAAATCCTAAACTAAAAAAGCCTAAACTAAAATAAACAAATAAAATAAACTTAAACCTAAACTAAAAAAAATAAAACCTAAAAAATAAACTTAAAATAAAACTAAACCAAAAAAATAAAATAAAACCTAAACTAAACCTAAAATAAAAATAAAACTAAACCAAAATAAAATGAAAATAAAATAAAATAAAAAATAAACTTAAACCTAAACCTAAAAGAAAATAAACTAAAAAAACTAAACAAAATTAAATAAAAATAAAATAAACTTAAATAAAAATAAAATAAAATAATAAAATAAATAAAAAAAAATGACTGTATAAACTAAATAAACCTAAATACCATTTTACTTAATTTAAAAAAACCTAAACCTAAAATAAAAACCTAAAACACCACAAACCTAAAACTAAAACCATAAACTAAAACCATAAACTGAAAAACCACAAAAACCATAAACCACAAAACTAAACCTAAACCCTAAACCTTAAACCTACACTAAATAAATCCTAAACCATAAACCCTCAAAACCCCAAAACTTAAAGCCAAAACCTAAAAAACTACAATCCTAAATTTATTTTTACTTTTTGGCCTGAGTTGGGTTATGTTTTGGACCTCTTGCTTTTGGGTTGGCCTGGTGGTTGCAACTTGGTGGTTCCTATTTATCTAGCTTAGGTTGGCTTAGTATTTTCAGCCTTATGGCTGCTGCCTTCTCTACCATGTTACTCTGGCTACTGGTGGATGAGATGGTTTCTGCTCTGTCTTTATTCTTTCTTCTGCTTTGGTTGGTTGGTTCGCTCTCCTCTTGAACTCGAATTACTTTTTGTTGGTTGATGGTTTTATTTATGAGATGTTTAGTCATTTGTGGCAGGTCACCCAGTTTGGCTTGGTGACTGCTACGTTTTGGGACATTTGCTTGGGTGCTCTAATCTTTATTTTGTTAGTTATTTCTATGTTAATTAGCATTGGCCTAGTGCTTATTGATGGCTAGTTCTAGTTTTCCTTGGTTTATAGCTTGGATGGGTATTTGGATAATGTCTTTTGTTGGTGTTCTGACTCTGTTCTAGCCCCTCTCTAGGTTATTGTGATTAGTTTATTGTAGTTTTTGTTTGGTGGTTTGGCTAGTTGGTTCTCGTCAATTGCTCTTTGTTTAAGTGCGGGATCTAGAACTCTGACTGGCCTTGGATGTTTGCTTGTATTAGGTATGATGGCTATAATGGCTTATTTTTTTACCTCTTATCTCGGTTGGTAGCATTACATATGAGTAACCCTTCTTTATGAAGTTTGGATGATCATATGTATTGTTGCCCCTTGAGATAATCCTAACAGTGCCTGATCATTCTCTTTCTCACCTCTCTCCTTTTCCTCTCATTTTCCTTATCCTTTTTAGCTTTGACTTTTTTCCTTTGTAGTGTTTTACAAGTTTCTTTTACAAGTTGGAACTTTATAGAGGGAATGGTCTTTACTCAGTCAACCCAAGTGTTCTTACTGTGGATCTTGCTTATCTTGCTTTCTCAAAGATATCATAAACTGCTGCTAACTCATCTTTTTACTATTTTAAGGATTTGTTTTAGTCTTACTATGTGTCTTTTTTTATTATGCTTTCTAGCTACTCTATTTGCTCTTTTATTTTATTTTCTTTTTCAAATGTACTTAGATGGGAGTTTAGCTCTTTATGTTTCTTATCACTCTAAGAATTAGAATTTTACCCCTTTTAAGGACATTGTATCTTTTCTTTTATGGTAATAAATTTTAACTTTCCCATAAAATCCTAAACCCAAACCCTAAACCATAAACCCTAAAGCCTAAACAAACCACAAACCCTAAACACTAAACTCACAAACCCTAAGCCTAAACCCTAAACCCTAACTTAAACTCTAAACCCTAAACTAAACCCTAAAACTAACCCTAAACCTAAAACACTAAACCCTGGCTAAAACACTAAACCCTAAACCACAAACACTAACCATAAAAACTATAAAAGCATAAAACCTAAAACCAAACAACCTAAATCTAGCCCACAAACCTTACAAACCTTAAACTAAATCCAGCCTAGCCTAAACACAAAGTAACTAAATAAATTAAAAGTAAACTTAAAACCTAAAACCTAATAAACTGAAACCTAAACCTAAAACTAACTTTAAGAATGGGTAGAACCTTGATGATAGGAACATCACCGTCAACTAGGTTGGTAGATCTAGCGTGGAGCGAGGTGGAGGCGTTATTATAATGGTGGTGGGGATATGGAGGTCTTGGTGGATGTCGAGGTGGTGAGTAGTAGTTATGGAGCGAGGAGCAATGAAGGTTATAGCCGAGGTGTGGTGGAGGGAGATCGAGGATATGATGGTTGATCCATCGAGAGTGGGTGATTGATGGGAACTAGAAAGAAGAATGGTTGATCGATATCTTTGCTTATGGAATGTCTTTGATGAGAGGGTTCTATGTACTTAGGGTTTTTGATTTGTTATATGTCTACTCATTTTTTATCTATGTTGTTGCTTGTGTCTTAGAAAACTTGGTATATTACTTGGTTGATGAAATTGAAAAGAAGAAATGTTGAATCTGAATTTGTTCTCTATTAAAAAAACTCCTAACTAAACTAAAACCTAAACCAAACCTAAAATATACAAACCTAAACCTAAATAAAACCACAAATCACCATCTGAATCACAACAAACTAGTAAAAAGAGGACTTGTGTGTGAGACTTTACTAGGCTTCTTTGGTCCCAAATCCAAAACCTAAACCACAAACTAAACCTAAACCTAAATAAATCTAAATAAAACCACAAACCCTAAAACCTAAACTAAACCCCAAACCCTAAACCCTAAACCAAAACAGAACTAAACCCTAAATCCAAAACCACAGAACTAAAACCTAAACCAAACAAATAAAACCCAAAAATAAAATAAACAAAACCTAAAAGCAAATAAAATAAAAGAAACTAAAACCTAAACCTAAAGAAAAAAAAATAAAGTATGAACTAAACTAAAATAACATAAATAAAACTTAAACTAAACTAAAAAATAAAAACCTAAATAAAATAAAATTAAACCTATATATGTATAATATATAATATATAATATATATAATAATATATAATATATATATATATATATATATATAAAATAAAATAAACCTAAAATAAAATAAATTAAACTAAATAAAAGACATAAACTTAATAAATAAACCTAAAATAAACTTAAAAAATAATTAAAAATAAAACTAAACCTAAAAAAAAAAAACTAAAAATAAATAAAATAAAACTAAAGCTAAATAAAATAAAAAGCCTAAACCACTAAAATAAATAAAATAAAAGATAAACCTAAACTAAACTAAAAAAATAAAATCTAAAAATAAATAAAATACACTTAACTGATCTTAAATTAAATAAATCTATAAACCTAAATAAAAAAATAAAACTGAACTAAAAAAAAAAAAACTAAAACTAATCTATAAAATCTACTAAAATAAACTAAATAAAATAAAATAAAATAAATAAAATAAAATAAATTAAACTAAAATAAATAAAATAAAATAAATAAACTTACTTGTTTTGCTTAATTTAAAAAAATTAAAATTAAAAAAACCTGGGCTAAAAACTAAACTAAATCCTGAGCCTAAAACCCAAAATAAATCCACAAATCTTAACCCTAAACCCAAATCCCAGACCAAAACCATAAACTCTAAATAAACTTTAAAATAATAAAAACACAGAACCTAAACTAACCTGCAAATAACTAAAGAAACATAAACTAAATAAAATAAAAAATAAAAGAAAATAAAACTTAAAATAAACCTGACTAAACCTAAAAATAAAATAAATAAAAATAAAACTAAAATAAAATAAATAAAAGACTAAATAAAACCCTAAAATTAAAAAAAAAATAAAATAAAACTAAATGTAAAATAAAAATAAAATAAACCTAAAATAAAATCTAATAAATCTAAATAAAACTTAAACCTAAAAATAAACCTAAAAAAATAAAATAAAAAATAAAATAAAATAAGCTAAAATAAATAAATAAAACATAAACTGGCTAAACATAAAATAAGACACAAATACAAACTAAATAAAACATAAACTAAAAAAACCTAAACCTAAACTAAAAAATAAAACATAAAATAAACATAAAATAAAACACAAAACCTAAACCTACAAAATAAAATAAAATCTAAACTAAACCTAAAATTAAAATAAAACCTAAAATCTAAAAAATAAAGAAAAATAAAATATAAAAAATAAACTTAAATAAACTAATAAATAAATAAATAAAATAAACTAAAAATAAACATAAACCAAAACTAAACCTAAAATATAAACTAAAATAAAAACATAAACTAAAATAAATAAACTAAAATAAATATAAATATAAATAAACCTAAATAAAAAATAAAATAAACTAAAATTAATAAAAAAATTAGCTAAATTAAATTAGACCTACCGGTTTCCTTAATTTAAGAAGAACATTCTCCCAAACCACAAACCTCAGCTAAAACTAACTAAACCCAAAACCCTAAAATCCATGCCTAAACCCTAAAACCTAAAAACCTAAAACCAAACCTTATTAGGACCAAGGCCACTGAGCCCACCAGGCCCAAACTGATCACTGAGCCACAAATCACAAGGCTGAGCTAAAATAAATAAAAAAAAAAAAAAACCTAAATTAAATAAATAAATAAGATAAAATAAACATATCTAAAATAACCAAAATAAAACCTAAATGAAATAAAATAAAAAACTAGTAAGATATATAAATAGAGCTATTAAAATTTAAAAGATAAATAGGCACAAAAAAAACCTAAAATAAATAAACTAAAATATAAAGATAAATAAATAACAAGATAAACTTAAACTAAATCTAAAGGTAAAGATAAACCTGAGCTAAAATAAAATATATATAAGATAAAATGACTAAAGTATAAAAGGTAAATAAAACCTAAATAAAGAGTAAACCTGGAATCCTGAGCCCACAAGGCCTAGGACCCCAGGCTGAGGCTGAGCCCTAAACTGAGCCCAATCTGAGCTGAGCAAAGGATAAATCTGGAGGCCTAGGCTGAGCCCTGAGCCTGATGGGTGGGCCCTAAGATGGGCCACAAATGACACTGAGCCACAGGCCTAAAGCTCTTGATGCTGGCCAAATCCTGGGCTTTGGGCCCTGAGGCCATGCCCTGGGCTGAAAGGTTGAGCCACTGGATCCTAGATCTCACAGGCCCAGAAACCCTAAATCCAGGACCTGGGCCAAAAAGAGGCTAGGAAGGTTAGGCTGATAAAGATAGATAAATAACCAGATGGGATGATAAAGATAGATAAAGATGTGGCTAAACCTAAGATAGATAAACCACTGACCCTACCAGGCCAGGCGTTAGGCCCCAGACCATAACTTACAGGCCCTGGGCAGGCCCTGGGCAAATACAAGACCTGACCACTGGGCCAGACAGGCCTTGACTGGGCTGGCCATAAAAACTGGCTGGGCCCAGGCCAAGGCCCACAAGACCTCTGAGGCTGAGCCAGGCCACTGGGCCCTAGGCCCTGACCACTGGATCTGAATACAGGCCTGGGACTGGAGCCTGGGCCACTGGGCCACTCTAAAACTGAGCCCTGAGCCACAGGCCCACAAACACCTAAATCTAGGCTAAATAAGACATAATAAATAAATAAATACTAGCTAAATATAAAGATAAAATAAAGATAATAATTAAAAGCTAGGCTAAAGGCCTAAAGTTAAAAAAAAATAAAGGTTAATAATAAATAAAATTAAACTCAATAAAATAAGATAACTTAATAAACCTAAATAGATAAAATAAATGTAAGATAAAATAAAACTTAAGATAAACTTGACTACTAAAGGCCACTAGCCTAAAAATGATATGCCATAGGCCCTCAAGCCAGACCCTAAGTGACCACAGATCACACTGAGCCTGGGCCCAGGCACTGACACTGGGCCACTGACTAAACCACTAAATCCACAAAACCAAAATCTTTAAACTAAACCTAAATAGATAAATTAAAATAAAATAAAATAAAAACTTAAACTAAAATGTAAACTAAACCTAAAATTAAATAAATTAAAAATAGCTAAACTAAAATAAAATAAATAAAAACCTAAATAAAACTAAAAAATAACATAAACCTAAAAATAAAAGTCTTAAATAAAATAAAAACTAAACATGAATTAAAAATAAAATAAACTTAAAATAAAATTAAAACTAATTGAAAACCTAAACCTAAAAAATAAAGCTAAAAGTAAATCCAAAAAAAATAATAAAATTAAATAAAATAAAATAAACTAGGAAAAATAACAAACCTAAAATTAAATAAAATAAACCTAGACCAAAATTAAAATAAACTAAACTAAAATATATAAACTAAACCTAAATAAATAAAACTAAAACTAAAATAAAATAAAATAAACTAAAAATAATCCTAAACTGCTAAAATAAAACACGAAAAAACCTAAAACCTAAACCTAAAAATAAATAAAACCTAGCTAACCAAAATAAAATTTAAACCTAAAAAAAAATAAAATAAAAATAAAAAATAAACTAAAATAAACATAAAAAACCTAAACATAAAAATAAACATATAAAAAACTTAAAAATAAAATAAAATAAAATAAAATAAAAATAAAATAAATAAATAATTAAAATAAACAAAATAAACAAAATAAATAAAATAAACAAATAAATGAACTGCCGGTTTGTTTTTTTTAAAAATTCTAAAATACCTAAAACTTACATAAACATGAGCACAAACCTAAACCAAAAACTAAAAAACCTAAAATAAAACCATAATACAAACCACTATAAACCCTAAACCTACTAAAAACAAACCTAAATTAACTGAGCCACTAAAACCTAAAATCCTGAACAAACCCTGATCCACTGAGCCTGAAAAACCACTAAAACCACAAACCCAACCACTAAAAAACTAAACCCTAAATTATGACCCTAAACTCTAAATCTAGAAAACTAACCCTAAATAAACTAAATGAGCTAAATTAACTTAAACATAACCTAAACAAACTATGCCATAAATGAATGTAGGCCCTGAGCCATACTTAAAACCACAGGCTAGGCCTGGAGCTTGCCTAACAAACCTTGCGCACTAAATACAGGCCACTAAAACTGACCATGGATCATATATGAGCCCAGGCCTGAACTAACCACTGAGCCAAATGAGCCCTAGTTAACCTGGGCCAAGGCCACAAATAAAACTAGGCCAAATGACCTGAAATCAAACACTATGCTGTAAATCTTGGGCTCAGCCCTTAACCCTACTGGAGTCTAAGCTCAACCCAGATCTAACTAATACCTATTAACACTAACCACTGACCTCCATCTAAACCTAAATAAAACTACCATACCTTAAAACCACAACCTCCTTACCTAAAAAACTAACCTAAACTAAACCAAACACTAAATCACAAACCCAAACCCAAACCTAAAACCCTCTCTAAATTAACCCTAAACTATCCCTACTCTTCTAAAATAACCTTGAATAAAGATGTCATTGGGACTAGATTTAAAGAATGACTTAATCCTAACATAGTTATGGTAGCTAAAGAAAATGTCCTCAAGAGACATTCCCTTGGCTATTAGAGATTTGAATATTCTAAACCTTAACCCTAAATAATATTATAATACCATATATTATAGTATAATGTAGTATCATATATTTGAGCATGATGATTTGTTTTGGATGTTATAAGATGTTTTGAAATGTTTTAGTATATTATGGTATTGTGCCTTTTAGTAATTAACATAAATCATAAAATATTGATTTAATCACATGATAAAATTTATTAAATTTGTAGTGGGAATTAGGTTGTAGTACCAAAGGTGTTCTATGCCACTTGTAGTCTAAAAGTAAGATTTTATGTTGAAAATAAATATTATATGTTGTAGAATAGTATAGCATCATATATCATAATATATTATTTTATGCATTTTAAACTCTTTTAGTATTTTACGATCATGCAGTCGAGCCTACATTAGCATTATTTATAAAAAATTTTATTTAGACTTTAAAATGGTGGAATTTGGCCAAATTCATAATTCATAGAGCATGGCATCATAATATATTATTTCTAAAATATTTAATTTTTCTATTATTTAGACAAATTTTATATTTTTTTTATCTTAAGCAATCCCTTGTGATTTGATATGCAATATAATATAATATAATATGTTATAGTGTATTATAATATAGGATGCCATAACATAGTGTAGCATCATGCATTATAGCATAATATTGTGTATTACTACTTTTTGTTTGGCATATTTTAGTTTTTTATAGTATGAAGTAGTAGAGTTTGTACTCGTATAATTCATTAAAATACTGATTTATAAGGTAAGATTATGGGATTTGGCCAAATTTAAAGTAAGCTTTAGGGAATATCATTAGGGGTGTGCTCTGGTGTGTCATTTAATGAAAATAATGGAAATATGCATTCCAAATAAATGTTCACTTTTCAAAAAAAATGTTTTAATTTTTTTGCTTAAAGTGATTCATTTTAAGGTGTAATGTAAGATAATATATTTTATGAAAGCATATTAAAATATAATATACATAACAATATAACTTCACATATATATGAATGTCGGGGTGTGTTACTAAAGTTATTGTATAATTTAGTATGTTTTACTTTTGATATAATACATTAGGTCAAAACTCACAAAAATGTTAATTTCAAGGTTGAGATGGAAGAATTTGGCTAAATTCACGGCACACACCAAGAAGCAACACCGAAATTATGCTATTTTATACTATTTCTAATAGAAAAATAACAATTTACATCCAAATTGAACATTATTCATATTTTAAGAAAATTGTTATTGGTTCCTTTTAAGTGATTCTAATGAGGTGTAATGTTAGAAAATATACTATATTATAGCAAATTATAATATAACATAATATATTATAATATAATATAGTGTGTTAATTCACACTATAATATGTTTAGTATGATATTATATAGTTAGTTTGAGCTTGCACCATCACAAATCATAAAATGTTGATTACAATGTTAAGAGATGTAATTTGAACAAATATAATGTTAGGCTTTTGATTGAAGTATTAAAAGTCTGCATAAGAGAAGAAATAAAATTTGATGAGAATTCCATGTCAATGACACGAAGGGAGATCTGCTAAGGGATCACACATGCATTGAACATGATATGTGAGGGGTCTATGTCAAGGGCATAGAAGAAAAAATATGTTGGGGATAAGGTTTAAATTTGATTTGATTATATAATTTGTGGAAAGAAGATCCTCTAGAGATAAGAATCTATAATCCACCAAGGATTAAGATCGAATCAACTTTAATTTGATTTTTTTAGTTGATGTGGAGGCATATCTACTAGAGATATGGGCTTGAGTCCGCTGAGGATCGGGTATATGAACTTTCCACTAGGGATGTAGCTTTAGGCTATTCGCTAAGAATTGGTATTTGAGTTTTATTTCATAGATTTGTTTGGGGATGTATCCACTAGGGATAAGAGTTTGGTTGGATTTCTTTGACTTAGACTCTACTAGGGGAGTTGGTTTAGTTTGGCTCCACTGGAAGGTTGGTTTTGAAATTTATTTATTTCTTGACTTGTTTATACATGATTTGGTGCTCCACTAGGAGAAGGGTGCAATTTAACTCCACTGGGGAAAATTAAATTGGGTTTAATTTAATCTGAGTTAATGTATGGACCATGTCGGTGTGAGATGGATCCAATGCGAAGAGGCTATATCAGCTTTGACCTACCTAAGGTTTACAAATCCAAATTAATAGTCTACTGGCTATGGGGTAGAGCACGCCAACCGAAGGGGTTTTCTTTCAGTGTGCATTGATTATGCTAGGAAGAATATGAAGCAGACATGCATCTTCTAAAGCTAGGAACAATCGCTGGAGTGGCATGTTGGATGCACAACAAATTGAACCTAACCTAGGGTGACTACTGAGTGAATGTCGCTGGGGACTTCTGTCAACTTAAATTCATGTGATTTGATGTGGTTTTCTTGGTTTAGTTTGCTTTTGAATTGAGGGAATATTCATTGGGGGTGCGAGCTTGATCAAACTTGATAGATTTAAAAACTGAACCATGAACCCTAAACCCCAAACCCAAAACCCAAAACCCTAATCCCTAAACCCTAAATCCTAAAAACTGAAACCTAAACTAAATAAAACCTATAACTAAAATAAATAAAAAAACCAAAACCTAAATTAAATAAATAAATAAAATAAAATAAAAACATATACTAAAATATAACCCTAAATAAAAACCTAAACCTAGAAATAAAAAATAAAAACTAAACTAAAATATAATAAATAGAAACCTAAACTAAACTAAAAATATAAAATAAACCTAAAACAAAAAACCTAAATAAAATAAAAACTAAATATAAAATAAAAATAAATAAACCTAAAATAAAAACTTAAAACCTAAATCTAAAAAAGTAAAATAAAAACCTAAACCTAAACCTAAAAATATATAAAGTAAAATAAATACCTAAAATTAAATATAAAAAAGTAAAATAAAAACATAAACATAAAAATAAAAACCTAAATCCTAAACCTAAACCTAAACCCAACCTAAGCCTACAAACCCTAAACCCTAAACCCTAATCTAAACCTCCAAAACCCTAAACAAACAAATCTACCACCTACTAAACCCTAAACCATAAATCGAGCCCTAAATAAACCCTACCTGACCTGAAACCCTAAAACCCTAAACTCTTGTGCTAAACCTTAAATCCTAAACTTTGGGCCCTAAAACCCACCTAACCACTCCTAAATTGAAACCCTGGAGTCCTCCTCACTAAACCCAAACCCTAAATCCCACCCTAAACCCAAAGCTAAAACCTAAAATTAAACCTAAAATAAGATAAATAAAGAAACCTAAGATAGAATAATAAAGATAAAATAAAATATACATTTAAAACCTAAAGAAAATAAAATAAAACCCTAACCCTAAACCACTCCTAAACATTAAACCCCAAAACCATCTTAAACTCCTAAGTTCTCCACCAGGCCACTAAACCCTCCCTAAACCCTACTAAAGCTTCCCAGACTAAAGCTAAAACCATAAAACCCTGGCCAACCACTCTAAACCCAAGGCTAAAGTTAAAGCTGAGCCAACCTAAACTCCTGAGAGACCTACACTAAACCTAAACCCTACCTCCACTAAACCCTAAACCCTAAACCCTAAAAACCTAACAACCTAAATCTAAACTAAATAAAACATAAAAATAAAATAAATAAATAAAACCTAAACCTAAATATAATAAAAAAATAAAATAAAATAATAACTTAAATTAAAACCTAAACCTAAACCAAAACCTAAACCTAAAAAAATATTAAAAAAAAATAAAAGTTAAACTATAATAAAATAAATAAAAAATTAAACTCAACTATAAAAATAAAATAAACTTAATAAAAAAACCTAAATAAAATAAAAAATAAATGTAAAATAAAAATAAAATAAACTTAAAATAAAAACTTAAAACCTAAACCTAAAAAAAAACCTAAACCTAAACCTAAAAAAAAATAATATACCATAAACCCTAAGCCCAAAACCCAAAACCCTAAAGCTAACCCTAAATCCAAAACCCTAAACCTACAACCTTAAACCTACAACACTAAACCCTAAACCCTAAACCCTAAATCCTAAAAACCTTAACCTAAAGTAAATAAATCTTTAAAAAAAACTAAACCTAAATAGAATAAATTAAAATAAAATAAAATAAAAACTTAAACTAAAATGTAAACCTAAACCTAAAAATTAAATAAATTAAAAATAACAATTAAACTAAAATAAAATAAATAAAACCTAAATAAAACTAAAAAATAACATAAACCTAAAATAAAGTCTTAAATAAAATAAAACTAAACATGGAATTAAAATAAAATAAACTTAAAATAAAATTAAAACTAATTGAAAACCTAAACCTAAAAAATAAAGCTAAAAGTAAATCCAAAAAAAATAATAAAATTAAATAAAAGCTAAACCCTAAACTAGGAAAAATAACTTAAACCTAAAATAAATTAAATAAAATAAACCTAGACCAAAATTAAAATAAACTAAACTAAAATATATAAATCCTAAACCTAAACCCAAAATAAACTATACCTAAACCCTACACTAAATAAAATAAAATAAACTAAAAATAATCCTAAACCTAAGCTAAAAAATAAAACCTGAAAAAAAACCTAAAACCTAAACCTAAAAAATAAATAAAAACCTAAGCCTAACCCAAAATAAAAAGAATAAACTAAAAATAACATAAACCAAAATAAACATAAAAATAAACTTTATAAAAACTTTAAAAATAAATAACTAAAATAAAAAAAATAATAAATGATTAAAATAAAAAATAAAACAAAATAATAAATAAACAAAATAAAATGACTGGTTTACTTAGTTTTAAAAACTAATACAAAACCTAACTTATCCTAAAATAAACCTAAAACTAACCCTACTAATGATCATAAAGACCCTAAAAAACACCTCCCTTAAACCTAGACCTGAGCCACTGGGCCACTTAATCCTAACTTATCACCACTCCCAACCTAAAATTAACTTATGGTCTATAAAAGATCTGACTACCTAAACCACTAATCTACCACTCCTGACCTGGGCTAATAGGCCAAAACCTAAAAATAAACCCTAGATAAAAGAAAATACTTGACTAACCTAAATAATTACTATATCTAGCCTAAATCTGACCTGGGATGGGTTATAATAAAGGCCTAACCTTATGGAGTAATCATAAAATTAACATACCTGAGAAATACCTTATATACTAAATCTAATACTCCTCCCTAAACTGTACCTCTAACTCTATATCTAATACTAACTTATTCTACCTAAAATGAAAAACCTAAAAACTCCTAAATAAAACCACAAATATAAACCTAAACCTAAACCTTAAAAACCTAAACCTAAAAACCTTAAACCAAACCCTAAAAACTAAACCTAAACCTAAACCCACAAACTAAATCTAAACCTTAAACTATGACTAAAACCCCCAAACCACAAACCTAAATTAACCTAAAATCACTAAACCTAACCCAAAACCTAAACCTACATAAAAGATGTCATTGGGACTAGATTTAAGAATGACCTAATCTAACATAGTTATGGTAAAGAAAATGTCTCAGAGACATTCCCTTGGCTATTAGAGATTTGAATATTCTAAACCTAACCTAAATAATATTATAATACCATATATTATAGTATAATGTATCATATATTTGAGCATGTAGTGATTTGTTTTGGATGTTATAAGATGTTTTGAAATGTTTTAGTATATTATGGTATTATATATTTATTAACATAAATCATAAAATATTGATTTAATAAATCATGATGAAATTTATTAAATTTGTAGTGGAATTAGGTTGTAGTACCAAAGGTGTGCTATGCCACTTGTAGTCTAAAACATAAGATTTTATGTTGAAAATAAATATTATATGTTGTAGAATAGTATAGCATCATATATCATAATATATTATTTTATGCATTTTAAACTCTTTTAGTATTTTATCATGCATCAAGCCTACATTAGCATTATTTATAAAAATTTTATTTAGACTTTAAAATGGTGGAATTTGGCCAAATTCATAATTCATGGCATCATATATTATTTCTAAAATATTTAATTTTTCTATTATTTAGACAAATTTTATATTTTTTATCTTAAGCAATCCCTTGTGATTTGATATGCAATATAATATAATATAATATGTTATAGTGTATTATAATATAGGATGCCATAACATAGTAGCATCATGCATTATAGCATAATATTGTGTATTACTACTTTTTTTTGGCATATTTTAGTTTTTATAGTATGAAGTAGTAGAGTTTACTAGTATAATTTAAAATATTGATTTATAAGGTAAGATTATGGGATTTGGCCAAATTTAAAGTAAGCTTTAGGGAATATCATTAGGGGTGTGCTCTGGTGTGTCATTTAATCAAAAATAATGGAAATATGCATTCAAATAAATGTTCACTTTTCAAAAAATTTTTTAATTTTTTTTTAAAGTGATTCATTTTAAGGTGTAATGTAAGATAATATATATTTGAAAGCATATTAAATATAATATACATAACAATATAACTTCACATATATATATGAATGTTGTGTTACTAAAATGTTATACATTTAGTATGTTTTACTTTTGAATAATACATTGGGTCAAAACTCACAAAAATGTTAATTTTGAAGGTTGAGATGGAAGAATTTGGCTAAATTCACGGCACACACCAAGAAACACCAAAATTATGCTATTTTATACCATTTCTAATAGAAAAATAACAATTTACATCCAAATTGAACATTATTCATATTTTGAAAATTTTTATTGTTCCTTTAAGTGATTCTAATGAGGTGTAATGTTAGAAAATATATATTATAGCAAATTATAATATATAATATATTATAATATAATAGTGTGTTAATTCATATATATGTTTAGTATGATATTATATAGTTAGTTTGAGCTTGCACCATCACAAATCATAAAATGTTGATTTACAATGTTAAGATGATGTAATTTGAACAAATATAATGTTAGGCTTTTGATTGAAGTATTAAAAGTGCATAGAGAAGAAATAAAATTTGATGAGAATTCCATGTCAACACGAAGGAGATCCTAAGGGATCATGCATTGAACATGACATATGTGAGGGTTATGTAGGGCATAGAAGAAAATATATGTTGGGGATAAGGTTTAAATTTGATTTGATTATATATAATTTGTGGAAAGAAGATTAGAGATAAGAATCTATAATCCACCAAAGGTAGATCAACTTTAATTTGATTTTTTTTTAGTTGATGTGGAGCATCTCATAGAGATATGGGCTTGAGTCCGGGATCGGGTATATGAACTTTCCACTAAGGTAGCTTTACTATTAATATGATTTGAGTTTTATTTCATAGATTTGTTTGGGGATGTATCCACTAGGGATAAGAGTTTGGTTGGATTTCTTTGACTCTAGAGTTGGTTTAGTTTGGCTCCTTGGAGGTTGGTTTTGAATTTATTTATTTCTTGACTTGTTTATACATGATTTGGTGCTCCACTAGGAGAAGGGGTGATTTAACTCCAGGGAAAATAAATTGGGTTTAATTTAATCTGAGTTAATGTATGGACCATGTG
Organism: Cymbidium sinense; assembly: GCA_021442155.1. Classification (NCBI taxonomy): domain Eukaryota; kingdom Viridiplantae; phylum Streptophyta; class Magnoliopsida; order Asparagales; family Orchidaceae; genus Cymbidium; species Cymbidium sinense. Next base: position 11,831,842 of record CM038229.1, on the reverse strand, counting down.
TGTGAGATGGATCCAATGCGAAGAGGTTCGACTTTGACCTACCTGGTTTACAAATCCAAATAGTCTACATGGGTGAGCTACCGAAGGGTTCTTTGATGTGCATTGATTATGCTTAGAATATGAGACATGCATCTTCTAAAGAGGAACAATTTGGGTGCATATGATTGAACTAACCTAGGGTGACTCTTGAGTGAATGTGGGGACTTACTCAAAAATTTCATGTGATTTGATGGTTTTTCTTGGTTTAGTTTGCTTTTGAATTGAGGAATATTCATTGGGAGTGAGCTTGAATAGATTTAATTTATGGACCATGTTGTGTGCGATGGACCCCGGGAGCTATATAGACTTGTCTTATCTGATTTACAAATCCAAGGGATATTCTACTATGTGGTAGAGCTAGCCAACTAAGGTTGCCTTTTGTGCAATGACTATGCTAAGAAGAAGGCGTAGACTTACATCTTCAAGCGGGGAACAACCATTGGGGTGGTGTTGGTAGCACAACAAATCAACGACTTGGGGTGACTCTTGAGTGAATGCTTTGGGGACTTATATTAACTCAGAGTAGTGGACAATTCTATATAGTTGTGACCTTTGCCTAAAGATAGATGCTTGGGAAAATGTACCACTTGGGGATGTCCTCATTTAATAAGTGAATATATATTTTGTTTATATGTTTTGCATGGACCCTATTGGTGTGAGGACCCCACCGAGAAGGGCTATAATCCTTGACCTATCTAAGATTTACTAGACCAAGGAGAATCTACATCCATAGGATATTCTCAACAAGGTGGTTACTAGGAAAGATGTCCAATCGGTAGTAACTTGGGTGGTAGTGTCTAAATGGGGTCATAAGAACAAATATAAGGAGGTGCTACTAGGGGTTATCGAGCCCTAGAAAAGAAAAGCCTATATGTATGGTGGGAAACTAAAGGATAAAGCGTAGCTTACATCTGTCATGAGTGGTGTATCCTAAGGTGAGAACCAAACCTAAGGTGTATCTATCATCCTGAGAGATGTATCTATGATAGTGAGAGAACCAACCTAAGGTGCGGTGTGAATTAATATATAAAGAAAGCATGTAGGCTTACAACTTTCCAAGTGGGCGATCAGAGATGTCATCGTGGTGAGATATATGTTATCTAACTAGAGAGACTAAGTGAGCCAGAGGTAGGACTAGACCCAAACTTGAAGCAGAGAAGGATCTCTAGGACTTATCCTAAACTCAAATATACTTTGAGTTAATTGAAGGCTAATCCAGAAAAAGTATAGACTCACATCCTCTTAAATGAAACAAACTTGAGGTCGTCGGTCACATAATAAGGCCTACCAAATAACAAGGCTCATCGTTATTGTGTGCAAAGGAAGGATAGCATACTTACATCCTCCAAAGAAAAGAAGACCACTTTGGGGTGACACACTAGTAGCACATCAACGACCTAAAGCGACACTAAGTGAGATTGTTGTTGGGCGTTATCTCAACTCAGTAGCCCAAGACAAAAGATATGTGTTTATTTTATATTTTATGTGTAGTTTATATTTTTTGTTATTGATGAAGGATAAGACACCACTTGGGTTCCTTACACCTACCCTAAACACATCGTACTAGATTCACAAATAAGAATACTTTCAACATGGAGGAGATTGAATTCAAAATAAAATTTTCATTGATGATAATTAAATTTATAATATTTCTTTAAGTAGATCCCAATAATTTAAAGCATTGGGTGCTCTCCCTTATGATTAATAAGTTGATAAGATCCTCCTTGGTAGGCTTCTTCTCTATGGCCTTCCCAAGTGGTTCAAACTTGCCTCCCATATCTTGACAATCTCTAGTTAGAACTAAAATAAGCTCTCTTACTTGAAAAGGATTAACTTTTATTATGAGCTTGAATCATTTTAGCTTTATACAACTCAAGATTTGCATATGTCTCTCCTCCAAACCAGCTCTTCTAAGCAACTTGGCATTTCTACTGTGACCTTCACAACTATCCTTAGTGATGGGAGTTGGACTTCTAATGGTAGAACTTTGGTCCATACATTAAGAGAAAAGAGTAGGCGAGTTGGAGTTCTAGGTGAGTTTCAACTAAGTCATGCCACTATTATTATCAGTGTCTTCTTTAGTATTTGGATGAGAGATTTGTTGAAGGATTTTTAAGCCATTTTCCTTTGGGTAGTTGATGGTAGAATATCTCTAATCTATATTGTCTCTAGGCAAAGTTGTTGATCTGGTGCTCTTGAATGCAATACCATTATTAGATATAATTTATCGAGGCACTCCAAACCTATATATGATATGGTTCCTAAAAAGCTAAAACACATGCTGAGCTATGACCTCTCTGAGCGGAATGACCTTCACCCATTTGGAAAAGTAGTGGTGCGATAAAGATGACCCTTGGAAGGAGGATCAATCGGACCCACTATGATACCCCAACACTGAATGGCCATGAGGCCAATGTAGGATGTAGAATGTTGAGTGGTTGGTGTAGGACACCATGTATTTGACATTGGTGGCATCTCTAGCCATATCCATGCAATCTTTTATCATCGATGGCGTAGTATTCTATTTCTTGATCTTGGCTTTCATCTTGGAGATTGGTTGGCTCCATATAATCTAAGTGTACCTCGATGATCTTATAGGCTTCATTCTTGTCTAAATAATGTAACCACATATGATGAAAGATCGACATTCCAACAAGACAATAAGAAAGTGCTCTCTACATCATCTGATGGGCTTGGGATAGTTTTTCTTTATTTAGGTAATCCATGAATGGTTGCCTCCAATCTAACTCCTCATCCTTCTTGTAATGGCAACCTTCTTGAGAGTACTTTTGATGACTTCAATATCAATAAGGGATAAGACTTGTCTATTTTGGACCTTTATTGATATGGACTCATCCTTTGGACATCAACTCATTGGAAGCTTGGCTAAAGCATACACTACAATTCTCTCATTGAGAAATCTTATAAATGGTAACCTCTGGATTTGGGCCAACAACTCATGGTGTACTTGTAGTGATAGCTTGGGCTTTATAACCTTATAGGACCCATCAATTTGGTTGATAACTGGCTAAGAATCTTAGAAGATGTTGATGTTCTGGATGCTTAGAGTAATGGATAACTCCAGACTGGAAATTAGAGACTAATAATTGGCTTCATTGTTGGTGCAAGGATTAGATAAATGATATGAGAATCTCATCACATTATGGTTCAGAGTTAAGAGAACTATTCCTACCCCTACCTTTCTTGGAATAGTAGATTATGGTTCTTCTCCTTTTTGAGAGGAAGCCATCAAAGTACATCTCCTAGCGGTGAATTAGTATCCCTAAGTTCATGATTTATTCATTGGAGATCATTATTAAGCGAGAGTGGGGTGTCTGCTAAAAATCCACTAGAGCTTGTCCTTTCATCTGAGAGTACAAGGTAATGTCAAATGTGAGAGGATCATGGTCATGCCAACTATCCAGATATCGGTATGTCATGAGATATTATAGTGGATTGATCCTAGATTAAGTTCACCTTATGAGAAAGCATGTAGTGATGTAGCTTTTGGGATGCAAATATTAAAAACTAGAAATGCTTCTCAATGGGTGGATAATTAGCCTCGTAGGATTAGATGATTACTAAGGTAGTAGAGTGCATTTTCCTTCCCTTCGTCATTGTCTTGGGCCAACAAAGCATCAAGGGAGTCTAACAGCGGTAAAGTATGAGTGTCTTGCAGATAGAGCTGCTAGAATCAGACATCACCAAGCTTGATGTCTTAAAGGCATGCTCACACTGTCATCCTTGAACTTGGCATCCTTTTGACTGAGAATGGTGACATCTTCTTGATAGGTTGGATATAAAGCATCTTAGATATGCAACCCCTTGGAATGATCTAAGTTGAGTTAAAATTTTAGGGGGTGGCATTTCTAATATCATATTGATCTTCTCCAGATCAATTTCAATTCCATGGTATTGGACAACAAATCCAAGGAATTTCCACAAGCAACTCACGAATGTACGGGGGTTCATTTTGGTTAAATTATCTTAATTGTTCAAAACTACTCTCAAGTCAAAGATGGTCTTCCTTTCTCTACTTTTGACCACAAGATCATCGACATAATCGACTTGATGAATGAGTTCATCAAAATTTGAGTCATAGCTGTATGTAGCACTCACATTTTTTTAAGGCGCATGACCTTATAGCAATATTACATTGGGGTTCTAAAGTAGTGTTTTTTTTTCATCTTGGGCCATCTTTATTTGGTTATATCTAGATGCCATCCATGAAATAGAAGGCATGAGATGAGGAAATTTCCACCATCAGCTTTAAGATTGGTAGTGGAAATTCATCTTTTGGACATGCCTTATTTAAATCCCTAAAATTGACTCATATGTGAATTTGGCCAATCTTTTTCTTAACTGGGATGATGTTGGCTAACCAGGTATTGCATTTTTGTTCTCGGATGAAGCCAACATCGATCAATTTCTTGACTTCAAAATGACTTGTTACATGTCTAATCATGCATCTAGGAGCTTGCTTGATAGGGTTAGTAGTAGGCTATTTTGCTAGTTTATGGACATATGTTAGGATCCAATCCAAGCATCTCTTCATAACTCCATGCAAGTAGTCCTTAAACTCAATAAATAGCCTAACTAAGTCATTCATTTCAGTTTCATTCAACAAAAAGCTAATGTATGTTGGGTGTGGATCTTCTTCATTCTAAGTTGATTTTCTTGAGCTCATGGTTGACTTGATCTCTTCTTGAACACTGGTGCATCTTTGACTTCAAAATCATTTGGATCATTTGAAGTTTCTAAGACAACTCCTCATATGAGTTAATGTGATTTGAAAAGAACTATCTAATTTCCAAATGATTGGTGATGTATGTAGTAATCATCATCATCGGCTGGACCTTGTACCAAATCTAGTCCTTGTCTTGATTGAGAGCTTTTGCATTTTATTATTCCATATTTTTTGAGTACTTTGACATGCTTTGACCAAGTATATTGGATTAACCTTTCTTTGCTAAATAATGAACACAAGGCAAGTACCAATCAAAAGGTAATTCTATTAAATCATTATATGAATTATCCTCAAGTTCTACATCAACTTCTTGACTTGAGAATGATGCTCCTAGAAAGAACCCGAGTCTTCACACATGAATGACTTAGGGCTTCCATAACTACCAAACCCTTTTTTGAGAGGTAAGTGGGGTTAGAGCTAAGGTTCCCAACTAATGCCTAACTATTTCACATATAGACTTGGATACACTTATGCTTTACTTTGGAGCCCGATCTTCATCTATCAAGTGTCACCTCAAGAAATCTACTATTGAAAAGGCTGGTAGTGTGCTAATATAAGACTCATCCTATGAACTAGATTCTAAGTCTATATGGATAGCAGGTGTACTCCTTATGGCTGGGACATATCTTCTATTGGGTGGCCAATAAGGAGGTTTTCCACACCTGGGACTACCTCTGAACTAGCCTCTTCCTCTTCCTAGTGGAGGTTAGGTCATCCTACCCATATGTTCGAATGGAGTAGCGAAATGTGGGTGGAATCTAATGTCATTGTCCACTTCCTCCTCCAAGTCTATTTTCTCTCCATTTTTTTTCATTTTTCTTTTCTTTTCTTTTTCTTTTATTTTTTCCTTCTCTTTTTATTTTATTTTTAAACTTTGGCCAAGTTCGCGAGAATAGACTTATTGATTTTGAGGGAGGTAGTAAGCTACATCCTCATATATGCCAACCTTGTGAACTATAAATGGTTTGAGATCTCCTTTAACACAATAGATGATTCCACCTCTCACGAACTTCATACACTGATGTAGAGAGAATGGAACCATGTTGTTCTCATGTATCCATGATCTTCCAAACAAAGCGTTGAAAGATGTATCTAAGTCTATAATGGGAAACTTAGCTTCAGTCTTCCAATCACCTATCTCCAAGGGCAACACTATGGAGCCTAAGGCCTGTTGACCTCACTTTTGGAGTGCAGATTTAATCTTCCAATCTTAAACTTAGGAGTCATCTAGACACTAAGACTTCCCTAGTCATAAGACACTTCTAACAATTAGGTAAACACTTAACCTAAGCCTAAAGACTTAGAAGGGTTAACCATAGGATTAGGTTATGCCTTAGGGATTAGGATAATCCACTTACCATACAACCCAAATCCAATCCATGTTCAGCTTCTCAAACTAAACATCAAGTTCAATTCAAACATCAAATTCAAATCCAAATCCAAATCCAAAGCCCAAAACTAAATGATTGAAGCCCATGATCAAATCTAAACTTGAAACCCTTCTAAGCCATATCACCTATCCCATGGACTTAGCCAAATCATAATCCAAATCAATCCAAAATCAATTGATTTTTCCATAATCAATTTATATCTTCAATCATCTTCCTAAAAATAAATCAAATCTATATTTAAATGATCAAACTAAATTAAACTAAATCAAATTAAATCAAAACCTTTCCTAAGCCATATGACCTATCCCATGGACTTAGCCAAATCTTAATCCAAATTAAGTCAAACTCAATTAATTTTCTCAAGACTCAATCATATTCTCAATCATCTTTACAAATTTAAATAAAATATACATTTAAATCATCAAAACTAAATCAAACCAAACTAGAAATCAAAATCCAAACTAAGCCACATGACCAAACTCCATGGACTTAAACAAATTCCTTCATTCCAAAACCCAAATTCAATTGATTTTCTCATGAATCAATCATACCTTCAATCATATTCACAAATATAAATAAAATCTACAATCATCAAGCCAAACCAAAATCAACCCAAGTCAAACCCAACTTAACCCTTTTGACTTGAAATGTTCAAATGAACCAAAACCCATTTGAACCAAGCAATTACAATTGAATTTATATATCAATCAATCCATATATAAATTCAACTAAATCAAACTCAACCCAAAATCAAGCCAACTAAATTGGTCCACTTGACCCAAAGTGGCCAATTTGACCTATTTGAGCAAAGTTCTAATCCTACCCAAATTGGATTGAACCAAGCCCATCAAAACCTCCATCATGATGTGATCACCCTAAATTGATCAATTATCACAAATTGGGTCAAACCAAGTCAACTTAATCATTTGACCAAGTCAACCCAACCCATATGAACACAAACTAGCCAAATTGGAACCTACCAAATCCTTGAAACAATGATTCATACCAAATCAAAATCAATATTTGAAATTTGACTTGACCTTAATTGAGTCAAACCAAACCCATTTGGCACTCTTGACCCAAGTTGACCCAAATTGACCTAAAGATCAAATTGTCAAATCAAAATATAAACCAAATTGATTGCAACCAATGTCTCAAGTTACTCCAAATTGATTGTTGAACTTGACCAAAGCCATGATTGGACCCTAATTGATTGGCTACTTAGCCCAAATTAACCAAGGGTCAAGTTTCTAAATCAAAACCAAATCCAAATTAATTGTAACCAAAGCCTACAATCATCTTTAATTTGTCAACTAAACCCAAACCAACAGCCAACCCAAGCCAATTTGGCAATTTGGTCAAATTGGTCAACAACCCATTTGACTTGAATTCAAATGAGCCAAAAAATCAAATCTAAGCTAAACTAAACCAAATTAATGAACCAAAACATCCCAAATGATCATATGAACTTGACCCAACCCTTGGTTTGACCCAATTTGACCAATTGGTCAACTAACCAATTTGACCTAAATGAGTCAAATTAGGCCAAACTAACCAAATCAACTCCAATTGACTTGAAATTTGGGCTAACCAACTTTTAGCTCATTTCAAATCCTCCCAAATCAAATTCAATGTTAGATGATCATTCTACCCTTGGGTCAAGGGCATCACATGAGAAAAATCACCCATGTAAGTGGTTATTTTCATTCCTTGGCCACTTGGTACTCTCCCAATGGTCCACTAGGCACTGGGACAACCTTGACCCAAGGGGTGGTTGGGTGATGACCATGGGAGGTGAAATCACCTCACCCTCCCATTCAAGGCTTTGAAACCCATAGACACCCATGATTCCTCCTTGGCCACCTCCACACCTTCAACCAACCAAGTTGCCAACTCACCTCCCTTCCATGACTCCCTTGAGATGGGAGCCACTATAAGCAAAACCTGATCCCACCATCGATCAAGGCTGTATACACCCCTCATTTTCCACTTAAACACACACAAAAATTATTCCTTAAAGCCTTAGCTACCTAAGATGAGTTGCTAGAGCCATTCCTTAAGCTCTTGAGTACTTGTTCCTCGATCAGAAAATGCAATTGCCATCCGTCCTGAAATAGGACACTCATTTTGACTTCCCCATTTCTCCATCAAACTCAAATTAACTTTTCACACCTTCTTTAGGCCTCGAGCAAGAACGAATTATCTCCCAAGCTTCAAACCTAGAGGTGGGACTTGATCAAAGTGAGCTCAAATCATTGGTTGGCTTGAGAAGAACATCGAATTGATATTGCTCAATAGGGGTTTCATCTCCACTAGATGAAGCTTTCTCAATCGTTCGAGCCGGTCCTAAGCTTTGGCGAGGTATGCTTCCAAAAAGGTTCTTTAGGCAAAAATGGGTTGGAGCTTTTTGAAGAAAACTTTGCATCTCATGTGATCTTGACCGTTCGATCTCCGTTGATCGATGTCATGAAGGTGTGGGATCTTTTTGGAGTTGATATGAGCTTGGGAAAGCTTGGATAAAGTGAGCAATGGAGAACGGACTCCATTCTCCCTCACTTGCATGACTTTAGATCACGCACCGTTTGTTTGGTGTGATCATAATAGACGATCATGATTAGATTCATTTGATCAATCTGATTTAATCCTATTAAGCTGTGGGATTAATCATAGTAGTTCGATTTTAGATCGAATGACGGAGGAGAAAGCGCGTCCATCACCACCATGTAGGCTCTAAGTTAGATAAGTTTTAAGTAGCCAATCCCACGATCCAATGTGAAAGTTGCACCGCATCAGCGCGCCATGTGTCGCCAACAGGATTAGGCTTTAATTAGCCTTAATTAATCATTTTATTGGATAAAACTTCTAAAAATCATAATAAAACTTAGAGAAATAAAGAAAAATGCAAATAAATACTCATTTTAAAGGTATTTAAGAGGAGAATTAATTAAAAATGATCTTCACTAATTTTTAAATAGTAATTAATGTTTAATTATAAAATTAATTAGCTTAATTACTCCTTAATTACTTGAGCAATTAATCCCAAATTTTGTTGGTTAATTTAATGGGATGAGCTCTGTCTCCGATGATTTTCATGGGATTTATTGTTCTACATGAACAGTAATAAATTGGTTTATTAAGTTTATTAATCATTATTCAACAACAAGTGAACTAAGGAATTGGGTTGGGAGCCCTTTCCCTAAGTTTATTTCACCTATTTTTGAAATGAAATTAATTAAGATTTAACTAATTAATTAAATCACTTAATCGAAATCATAATCACATTAGACCTTAATTAGGTATTTACATCATTTTCCACTTAAACACACACAAAAAATTATTCCTTAGAGCCTCAATGTGATGAGTGCTAGAGCCATTAAGCTCACTTGTTCCTCGATTAGAAAGTGCCATTATTCCAAATAGGACATCTCATTTATTTAACTTTCACATTTCTCCATCAAACTCAAATTAACTTTTCACTCACCTTCTTTAGGCCTTGTCGAGCATAAGAGCAATTATCTCCCAAGCATTTCAAACACTAGAGGTGGGACTTGATCAAAGAGCTCCAAATCATAGTTCATGGGATTAGAGAATTCAATGATTCAATTATTGCTCAACACTTCATCTACTAGATGAAGCTTCCTTAACTATTTCTTTGGTCTTAAGCTTTGGTGAATATGCTTCCAAAACCAATCTTAAAAAAATGGGTTGGGTTTTTTGAAGAAAACTTTGCATCTCATGTGATCTCTAGATCTCCTATCGATGTCATTAATGGGATCTTTTGAAGTTGATATGAGCTTGGGTAAGCTTGACCAAGTGAGCAATGGAGAGCGGACTCCATTCTCCCTCACTGCATGACGTTAGATAATATTTGTTTCATGTGATCATATGAATGATTAGATTCATTTGATCAATGTTTAATCGCATTAAGTAGATTAATCATAGCTATTTGATTTAGATCAATCGAAACGTCCATCACATGTATAAGTTGGATAAGTTTTAGTAGCCAATCAGGTGCCATGTAAAGCGCGCATTAGCCATGTGGTCTAATAGGATTAGGCTTTAATTAGCCTTAATTAATCATTTTAATGGTGAAACTTCTAAAATCATAATAAAACATAGATAAATAAAGAAAAATGCAAATAAATACTCATTTTAAGTATTTAAAATTAATTAAAATGATCTTCACTAATTTTAAATAGTAATTAAGGTTTAATTACAAAATTAATTAAAATTACTTCTTAATTACTTGAAAAATTAATCTCAAATTTTGTGGGTTAATTTAATGGGATGAGCTCTCTCCCATGATTTTCATGGATTTATTGCTCTCTTAGTTAGGAAAATTGGCTAATTAAATCTTACTCTTTAAGTTAATTAATGATTAATTAATCCCATGAAAGTAATAAATTGGTTTATTAAGTTTATTAATCATTATTCAATAGCAAATGAACTAAGGAATAAGGTTGGGACCCCTTTCCACATGTTCATTTCACTATTTTAAAATGAAATTAATTAAGATTTACCAATTAATTAAATCACTTAATCAAACAAAATCATAATCACATCAGACCTTAACTAATTAAATCATGGGATAGATCTTTAGGTATTTAGTAACTAAACCAACCCTAAAAACCCTAAATAATATCTAAAAAACCTTAAACTAACCCTAAATTAAGCTAACCAAAACCTAAACTAAACCCTAAATAAACCACAAACATAACTAAAAAGCCTAAACACTAAACCCTCAATCAACCCTACCCTAAACCACAAATCCTAAAAAAATACTTAAAACCTAAACTTAATCATAAACAAAAACCTAAGAAAATAAAACCTAAAACAAAAACATAAACCAAAACCAAAACCTAAAAGTAAATAAAATAAAATATAAATAAAATAAAATAAATAAACCTAAACTTAAAATAAAATAAACCTAAAATAAATGTATAAAATAAAAGTAAAATTAAAATAATTAAAATATTAATAAAATAAATAAAATAAAACTAAATAGATATCTACCTAAAAAACTATGCAAAATAAAATAATAAATAAACCTTTACCTAAACTAAAAACCTAAACCTAAAATACATAAACTAAATAAAATATAAATATAAACCTAAAATAAATAAAATAAATAAAACCTAAACCTTAAACTAAATAAAAGAATAAAACTAAAATAAACCTAAACTACAAATACCTTAAAATAAAAATAAAACCTAAAAACTTAAAAAATGAATCAAAAAAAACTTAAACCTAAAAATAAAATACCTAAAACTAAAAATAAAATAAAAAAATAAAACTAAACTAAAAGTAAACATCTTAAACCTAAAATAAAATAATTAAATAAACCCTAAACCTACCAAAACCCTAAACATAAACCTAAAACCTCTCAAACCATAAACCCTAAACCCCACCCAACCCCACCCCAAACCAGAGCCAAAAAACCTAAACCCACAAATCCTACACTAAATTAACCTAAACCTGACCTTAAATATCCTAGATTACATGAATCTAAAAATAAAATAAATAAAAAAACCTAAACCAAAAAAAATAAAATAAAAGAAAAACATAATTTATAATCTAAAACACAACCAAAAGAAGTAAAATATAAAATAAACTAAACTAAATAAAATAACTTAAAACCAAACTAAACTAAAGATAAAAACTTACATTTAAAACTAAACTAAAATAAAAATAAAATAAACCTAAAATAAAATAAAATTAAACTAAATAAAGCCAAACCTAAATAATAAACCTAAAATAAATAATAAATAAAACCTAAACCATAATAAAAAAAAAAAATAAATGTATCATATAAACCTACCTAATAAACTAAAGAAATAAAACTTACTAAGCCAAATAAACTAAACCTAAACCTAAATAAAATAAAATAAATAAATAAACCTAAATAAAATTAAAACCTAAAAATAAACCTCAAATAAATTTAAATCTAAACCTAAATAAAATAAAAAACCTAAACTTAAACCTAAAATAAAAAAATACCTAAACCTAAAAAATAAAATAAAATAAAACTAAACTAAAATAATTAAACTAAAGAAATAAACTAAAATAAAACCTAAAATAAATAAACTAAAATAAAAAATAAATAAAATAAAATAAACTCAAATCAATAAAATATAAATAATAAATAAAATCTAAATAAATAAACCTAAAAGTTTAAATTTAAAATAAATCTAAAATAAAATAATAAAAATAAAAAAACATAATTAAACCCTAAACCCTAAAACCCCAACCCTAAACTCCAAACTAACCCTGACCCTACAAACCTAAACTCCCTAAATAAACCCTAAAACTAAAACCTAAAAATCCTGACCCTAGCTATCAACCACAAACTAACCTAAGCCAACTGGCAGAAACCCTAAACTAAACCCAAAAATAACCTTAAATCCTAACCCAAAACCAAAACTTAAAAACAAATCTTAAACCCCTAAAATCAAACCCCAAAAACTAAAATAAAACCACAAAACCAAAACCAAAACTAAATAAAACCAATAAAAAATAAATAAAAACCTCAACCTAAATAAAATAAAATAATAATTTAAAAATCTAATCCTAAAAAAAAATAAAACAAAATAATAAAAAAAATAAACCTAAGAATAAAATTAAATAAATAAAATGAAAACTAAATGTAAAATAAAAATAAAATATACCTAAAATAAAATAAAATAAAAGCTAAATAAAAAACTAAACCTAAAACCTAAACTAAAAAAGAAAACTAAACCTAAAACAAAAATAAAATAAACAGAACAAACTTAAACCTAAACCTAAAAAATAAACTAAAATAAAAAAACTTTAACAAAAATAAATAAACCTAAAATAAATAAACTAAACTAAAAATAATAATAATAAATGTAAATAAATTACAAAATAAAATAAATTAAAATACATAAAAAATAAACTAAACTGAACAAAACAAAATAAACTAAAAATAAACTTAAACCAAAACTAAAAAATAAAACCTAAAAATAAACCAAAATTAAAAACCTATAACCTAAACTTAAAAAAATAAAATAAAAACCTAAACCAAAATCTAAAAATAAAAAATAAAACCTAAACCTAAAAAATAAAAAAAAATAAAACTCGGCTAAAAAATAAATGTAAACTTAAAAAGTAAATTAAAATAAAAAACCTAAACTAAAAAAAAATATAACTAAAATAAATAATCAAAATTAAATAAAAATAAAAAAATAAACATACATAAAAAAAAAACTTAAATAAATTAAATAATCTAAACGAAGAAAAGAAGAAATGTTGAATCTGAAATTGTTCTCTGTTAAAAGAAAATGAGTCCTAAACTCTAAACTAAAACTTGACAGTAAACCTAAACCCCAACCAAACCATAAAACCTAAACCACCTTTAAAAAAAACACAACCTAAACCACAAACTAAACCCTAAACTCTAACTTAACCCATACCTAGAATCATGATAAACCTACAAAATGACCTAAAAATAAAATAATAAAACCCTCTCTTACTCTAACCATTAAACCTCCCTAAACCCAAACCTAAATCATATCTAATCACTCCCTCTCCACACTCAGATCCTCCCACCCTCTTTAATTCCTAAATCCCTAAAACAGATCTACCCTCTCTAAATGCTACCACCATCCCTATCACTCCTAAACCCACCAACCCTCCCCAAACCTACCTTCCTCCCTTACCCATACTAAATGAAAACCCTACCACCACCCTATCTCTTAACCACACCATTGTAGTTTCCTACAACTTTTCTTTGAGCTAATTATCTAGGGCTTGCTATTTTGGATTTACCTCGTGTTCACTTATGCTTCACTTGACATTCATATTTATTGTTGTGGTCATATTAATACTATGGTGGATGTGGCCAAGATTTTCATCTAGTTTGGGATGTTGACTCACATTCTCATGCTTTATTGACATTGGTTGGTGGTACTTATCTTATAAGGGATTGGTGGCATCCCCTAAGGATCTATGTTGTCTTCTTTTCTATAGTATATGTGGCTATATTTTGGGTATGCAGGTACTAAAGACCATATGAATTCCTCCTATTTGTAGCTATTCCACATCAGGTATGTGGGCTATGATGGCTAGGATGATTTCACTCATCATTTGGCTGGTAGTAACACTTGTGTAACCCTTCATTGGAAGTTTGGATGCTCATGTTTGTGGTAATTTTCTGAGAGCTGATTGTCACACACTTTTCTATAATTCTCTCATACTATCCTACTTTTACTTTTACTTTGATTTGTATCACTTTAATTGTGCTAACTCTTTCTTTTAGATGTTTGTAGACTCTGTGCTGTTCTAAGGTTGGCTTCTTCTCCAATGGAAGAATAGGCTTCTCTCATCCTGAAGAGCTTATGATGAAGATGGTCCAAAGGCTTTCCTATCAATTTATATATGTTGCTTTCCTTTCCCGCTTTGTTTTGATTGTACTTAGATATACTCTAAGTTGTTTGTAGCTCTTTGAATAGTAGTTCTTGAGTTTATCCCCTCTTAAAGACCTTGTCACCTTTTTGGTTAAAATCTATGGGGTTCCCAAAAAAAAAAAACCACAAACCCTAAATATAAATCCCTAAATCCTAAAAAATCTAAAGTAATAAAACAAACCTAAACCATAAATCCTAAACTAGATAAACCCTAAAACTCTAAACCCTAAAATTAAAACCCTAAAATAAACACTAAACCCTAAATCTTAAACAATAAACCTAAACCTAAATAAACCATAAACCCAAACCTAAATAAAAAACTAAACTCTTTATGTAACCCAAAATATATAAACTAACTCTTATCCTAAACCTAACTGAAAAAACTAAATCTAAATACCACTGACTGAGCCTCACTAAACTTAAACCATGACCTAATAGGCCCTAAACCCTAAATACCTGGGCCCTACTATCTAACCTACTGGGCCATATAAAATAAACTCTACCTACCAAATCTAACTGAGCCTAATAACTCTACCTTACTACTTAAACTAAACCCTAAACTACCTACTATGACCAAAAACCTAAATAAAATATACTGACCCTAAACACTAAATAAATAAGCTAAATAAGAACTAAACTAAAACCAAAATCCTAAACTTGTCAATAAACCACAAAACCCTAAATCTAAAATAAAGACTAAAAAATTAAATAAAACCAAAATATAATAAAAAACCTAACATAAATAAAAGATAAAATAATAATTTTAAAAAAATCTAAACTAATAAAAAAATAAAATAAATTAAACTAATAAAATAAAATAAAATGAAAAAAATAAAACCTAAACTAAATTAAAAATAAAATAAACATAAGAATAAAATAAATAAATAAAATGAAAACTAAATGTAAAATAAAATAAAATAAACCTAAAATAATATAAAATAAAAACTAAATAAAAAATTAAACCTAAATAATAAAACTAAAAATAATTAAAAAAGAAAACCTAAACCTAAAATAAAAATAAAATAAACAAAATAAAATAAACCTTAACCTAAAAAAATAAACTAAAATAAAAAAATTAAACAAAAATAAATAAACCTAAAATAAATAAATTAAACTAAAAATATTTATAATAACATAAATAAATTAAAAATAAAATAAACTAAAATAATTAAAAAATAAACTAAATAAACCTAAACACTAAAATAAACAAAATAAAATAAACTAAAAATAAACCTAAACCAAAACTAAAAAAAAATAAAATAAAATACCAAAAATAAAACCTAAAACCTAAACCTAAAAAATAAAATGAAAACCCAAACCTAAATCTAAATATAAAAAAACAAAACCTAAACCTAAAAAAATAAAAAAATAAAACTTAGCTAAAAAAAAATATAAACCTAAAAATAAATTAAAATAAAACCTAAACAAAAATAAATAGAATTAAAATAAATAATCTAAATTAAATAAAAAAATAAACATACATAAAATTAAATAATAAAATAAACTTGAATAAATATAAATAAATTGAATAATTTAAATGAAGAAAAGATGAAATGTTGAATTTGAAATTGTTCTCTCTTAAAAAGACAACCCTAAACCCTGGCTAAATCTTGAACCCTAAACCTAAAAACCCAAACCTAGGCCACTAAATCCCAAACCTAAACTTGGCATAAACTAAACCCTTAAACCTAGGCCTAAATCCTAAACCCCACCACACACACTAAAACTAAACTAAAAACCTACCTAACCCAAACCACACCCTAAAGTTAAACAAAAATAAAACCTAAAAATAATATTAAAAAATCTAAACCCAACTAAAATAAACTAAACACTAAAACCCTACCTAAACTTAAACTACCCTGACCTAATCTACCCTAAACCCTAATCAGATCCAACCAAAACCCAGCAAAGACCTACGTTGATAACCCAGATGGTAATGTTAATTAAATCTAAAACCCTATCTAAACTAAACCCTAAGTACCAAAACTCTCCAGATCTACCCCCTGAGCCCTGAACTAGACCTACCACAAGGCCAAACTGACCCTATTACATTAAACTGACACTAAACCTGACCACTGACCTACCCTACCACAATAAATGACTGAGCCAGGGACTAACACTACCTTAAACCCTAAATCCTGGTGAAATACCTACTGACCTCACATTAATGGGCCTAGGCTCACTACCCCAAGGCCCCAAATCCACAACCACTGAGCTTTGGCCTAACCTAAATAATAAACCCTAACACTACCTAATACTTACTAATCATGGGCTTAACTGAGGCTCCACTACTAAACTTGACCACACCAAACCTACTATCCTAAATCCTGGGCTTTTACCTGAGCCAAACCATAGTTAAACCTCCTACTAAATAAACCTAAAATAATAAATAAATGTTAAAACAAATGCAAAATAAAATAAAAGCTAAACTACCTAAACCTAAACCACTACTAAACTAAACCTAAAAGATAAAACAATAAAACTAAACTAAAATAAAATAAAAAAACTAAACTAAAATAAAAACCTAAATAAATAAAACTAAACCTAAATAAAATAAAATATAGATGAAATAAAATAAAACTAAAAAAAAATGTAAACCTAAAATAAACCTAAATAAAACCTGGAATAAATAAACACTAACACTTAAACTCCAAAAAAATAAAAAAACCTAAACGTAAATAATAAATTTAAACTAAAATAAATAAAAAACTAAACCTAAACCATAAATAAAATAAAATAAACTAAAATAAACCTAAACCTAAACTAAAATAAAACATAAAATAAACCTAAAATAAATACCTAAAATCTAAACCTAAAAGAATAAAATAAAACCCTAAACATAAAACTAAAAATAAAAAAAATACAACCTAAACCTAAAATAAAATAAAAATAAAACTAACTAAAAATAAACCTAAACTATAAACTTAAAAAAATAAACTAAATTAAAACTTAAACTAAAATAAATAAACCAAAATAAATAAATAAAACTAAATATAAATAAAATAAACATAAAGAAAATTAAAATAAAATAAACTAAATAAAGAAAAAATAAACTAAATAAACCTAAACTCTTGGTTTGAATTCAAAAATAAACAAAAAAACAATAAAACCATAAACCCTAAACCTAACCCTAAACCTTAAATGATAACCCTAAACCCTAAACTTCAATCCCATAACCTTAAACCCTAAAAAGGCCAAACCATACCCACCCTAAACCCTACCCTAACTTAAACCCTAAAACCTAAAAACTTAAAACTTAATAAACCTAAAATTTAATAAATAAATCTAAACTTAAGATAAAGATAAAATAAAATGAAAAACTAAAACCAAAAAAGATCATCCTAAAACAAAATTAAATTAAAAATAAAACTAAAATAAATTAAAATAAAAAACCTAAAGGCTAAAATATAAAATAAACCTAAAATAACAAATAAATAAAATAAAACTAAATGTAAAATAAAAAAATAAAATAAACTCAAATTAAAATAAAATAAAAACCTAAACCTAAAAATAAACCAAAATAAATAAAAATAAATCCTAATCCCTAAACTAAAAAAACTAAACCTAAAAAACTAATAAACTAAACTAAAATAAATAAAACCTAAACCTATACCTAAAATAAACTAAACCTAAACCTAAAACTAAATAAAATAAAATATACTAAAAATAAACCTAAACATAAACTAAAATATAAAACATAAAATAAAATTGGACAAACTAACGAATGGAGGCGATTGAGGAGGTGGTGGTTATCATTGTGGTGGTTGGGGATCTAGATGCGGTGGTTATGGAGGTGGTGGTTGAGCCATTATGGAGGAGGAGGCGAGGTTATAGCCATTGTGGGACGCAAGAGATTGGGGATATGATGGTGGATCCGCTACTCAGAGGCTAGGGTGGTTGATGGGAATTGAATAAACTACGAATGGTGATTGATCTCTATATGCGTGTCTTCTGGTAGAGATGGTTCAAGTTATCTAGTGTTTTTGATTTGGTCTATGCAAGCTCATTTTTTCTCTATGTCATCGCTTGAGTCTTAGAAAACTTGGTGTGTTACTTGGTTGTGAAATCAAAGAGAAGAAATGTTGAATCTAAATTTGTTTTCAATTAAAAAAAACAAAAATCCTAAATCCTAAACTAAAACAAAAAACCTAAAATCCTAAACCTAAACCACAAACCCAAACACTAAAATCCTAAATCCTAAACCACAAAACTAAAAAACCCTACCACTAAAAACCACAACCTAACCACAAAATTAACCCTCCCTTAATACTAAACTAAATCCTAACTCACAAAACCTAAAGCTAAACTTAACATAAACCCTAAAAATAGTAAACCTAAACCCAAACACTAAAACCTAAACCCTAAACCATAAACCACAACCCTAAAGCATACTAAAACCCTTAAATGAGCCTTAACCCTAAACCATAAACCCTAAAACCTAAACCCTAAACCTAAACTCTAAACAAACCTACTCCACAAACCCTAAACCTAAGTAACTAAATAAATTAAAAAAATTAAACTAAACCCTAAGAATGGTGATGACAATAACATCAAAATAAACTCAATCTAGATCTGGGTGGAGGCAAAGGTGGAGGCGATTATCACGGTGGTGGTGGGGATTTGGAGGTGTTGTGGATATGGAGGTGGTGGTGGGGCTGTTATGGAGGCGAGGAGCGATGGAGGTTACCTGGTGGTGGAGGAGAAGATTGAGAATATGATGGTGGATCCAACTCTAGAGGCACAGGAGGTTTTGATGGGAACTACAAGAAAATGAAGAATGGGATTATCTGCTGCTTATGGAACTATGCCTTTGGTTTTGATCTATGTCGTCGCTTGTGTCTTAGAAAACTTGGGGCATTACTTGGTTGATGAAATCAAAAAGAAGAAATGTTGAATCTAAATTTGTTCTATGTTAAAATAAAATAAAATCAAAACCTAAACCCTAAACTAAAACACAAGCCTAGACCAAAACCTAAGCCCTTAAATAGCTAAAATCCTAAACCTTAAACCCTAAACCCTAAACCATAAAACTTAAACCCGAAATCCTAAACCCTAAACCCCATACCCACAAAGCCCAAACCCACAACCCTTGCCTGACTAAACCCTAAAAGCTAAAAATCTAAACCTAAACTAAAATAAATAAAATAAACCAAAACTAAACTAAACTAAACATACCTAAATTAAACCTAAATAAACCTAAACTTCAACCTAAAAAAATAAAATAAATCCTAAACCTAAACTAAAATAAAAATAAAACCTAAACCTAAAAATAAAATAAAACTCAACTAAAAATAAACTTAAACTCTAAAAAAATAAACTAAAATAAATTGAACTTAAATAAATAAACCTAAATATAAAAATAAAAGAAACTAAATAAAATAAAGTAATAAACTAAATAAACTAAACCTCTGGTTTTGCTTAATTTTTTTTAAAAAGCCCTAAACCCTAACCCTAAACTCCTAAACTTCTAGTTTAAACAAAAAACCATAAACCATGAAACTAAACCTAAACCTTAAATCTAAACCATAACCTTAATCCCTAAACCCTAAACCACACTAAAGCATAACCCTAAAATGCTAAATCCTAAACTAAACCTTAAACCCTAAATCAACCACAAACCCCAAACCCCCAATCCTAAACCAAGATAACTAAATAAATTAAAAAATAAACCTAAACCAAAACCTAATAAACTAAACCTAAATCTAAACCCAAGAATGGGTAGATCATTGGCTGAGAACATCACCTGGGCTCAATCCAGTCTGGCGGTGGAAAATGGAGGTAGCGATTATCCAGTGGTGGTGGGGGATCTAGAGGTTTTGATAGATATGGAGGTAGTGGTCAAAGCCTTGGTGGTTATGGAGGTGGGAGGAGCGACGAAGGTTACAACCATGGTGATGGCGGAGGGAGAGATCAAGGATTTGATGGTGCATCCTTCTCGGCCGGTGGGTGGTTTGAGGGAACTAGAGAATCTAAAAGATCGATCTGATACGCTTATGGCCTCTTTGGTTTTCCTCATCGTGTTCATTTTTGCTCTATGTGTCACTTATGTCTTAGAAAACTTCTTGTTAGTTGGTTTATGAAATCAAAAGAAGAAATGTTGAATCATTTGTTCTCTGTAAAATAAAAAAAAGAAAACCCTAAACTAAAACTAACCACTAAACCTAAACCCTAAAAACTAAAAACCAAAAAACCTAAACCCTAAACCTTAAAACTTAAACCTTAAATCCTAAACCATAAACCCTAAACCCTAAACCCTAAACCCCAAACCGTAAATCCTAAAAACCTAAAAAAAATCTAAACTATACTAAATAAAACCTAAAAGTAAAATAAATAAAAACTACATAAATAAATAAAAAATAAAAAATAAAATAAACCTAAGCTAAAACTTAAACCTAAACCTAAAATCAAAACCTAAAAAACAAAATAAAATAAAAAATAAAAACTAAACTAAAATAAATAAATAAAAACTAAAAATAAACTAAAAATTAAAAATCTAAATAAAATAAAAAAATTAAACTAAAACAAAATAAAATTAACTAAAATAGAAAAAAAATTTTATAAATACCTAAACTTAAAAATAAACCAAAAAATAAACCCAAAATAACTAAATAATAAAAAAGGCCACTAAAAAAAAAACCTAATCAAAATAAAATAAACCTAAATCTAAATTAAAATAAACTAAAATAAAATAAACTAAACCTAAACCTAAACCTAAACCCAAATAAAATAAAATAAACTAAAATAAACCTAAACCTAAACTAAAACAAAACTTAAATATAAACCTAAAAATTAGACCTAAAACTAAAAAAAAAACCCTAAACCTAAATCTAAAATAAAAAATAAAACCAAAAAAAAAATTCAAAATAAAATAAACTAATAAATAAACTTAACAAAACATAAACCTAAAATAAACTAAAATAAAATAAACTAAAATAAATAAACAAACTAAAATAAAATAAACTAGATAAACTAAATAAACATGGGCTAATTTACTTAATTAAATAAGATAAAAAATAATAATAATAAAATAAAACCATAACCATAAATCCAAGCCCTAAAACTAACCTTAAACTCTAAACCTGAACAGAAAATTAAAATTCTAAACTAAAATCCTAAACCAAAATCCAAACCCTAGGCCTAACCACAAAAACTGACCACTGACCCACCACAACCACTAAACCCTAACCACAGGCCACAAACCTTACCTGCCCTGTGCCCCTACCACCCTACCCACCCTAAAACTAAATACACTGAGCCTAAACCACAAACCACAAAACTGATAAGTATGATCAAAGAAATAAATATAAAATCTTAAATATAATCAAAATAAATAAAATATAAACCTAAACTATAAACCTAAACCTAAACCTAAACCTAAAATGGATAAGATAAAATAAAACTAAAAATAAAATAAAATAAATACCTAAAACTAAACTAAAATTAAATTAACCTAAAAATAAAACCTAAATAAAATATAAACTAAATGTAAAATAAAATAAAATAAACCTAAAATAAAATAAAATAAAACTAAATACTTAAAACTAAAAATAAACCTTAATAAATAATAAATTAAACCTAAAATAAATCAAAGATAAACTAAACTAAAAAAAAATAAAATAAACCTAAACCTAAACTAAAATAAAAATAAAACTTAAACATAAAATAAAATAAAGTACCTAAACCCTAAACTAAATAAAATAAAATAAACTAAAATAAATCTAAACCAAAACTAAAATTAAACCTTAAAATAAACCTAAAATAAAAAACCTTGAAACCTAAAAAATAAAATAAAACCCTAATCACGAGACCTAAAATAAAATAAAACCTAAACTTATAAAATAAAATAAAAATAAACTAAACTAAAAATAATCATAAACTAAACCTAAAGAAAAAAATATTTAACAAAACCTAAACTAAAATAAATAAACCTAAAATAAATAAACTAAACTAAAAATAAAAAAAATAAAATAAAATAAATAAATAAATAAACTAAAAACTTACCTCTTTTTACTAACCCTAAACCAAAATCTAAAACCCAAAATCCCTAAACCCTAAACTAATAAACATAAACCCCACCTACGATCAAACCCTAAACCCTAAACACTAAAATACCCTGGGCCTAAAGCCTAAACCATAAGCCTAACTGTCTAAACCCTGCCCAGACCTAAAAACCTAAATTTAAATTTAAACTAATAAACCTAAAATTAATTTAGTAAATAAAACCTAAACCTAAATAAATAAAATAAATAAACCTATAACAAACTACCTAAAAAAACTAAACTAAAATAAAATAAATAACCTAAACTACCAAACCTAAACCTTAATAACTAAACTAAACTAATAAATAAATAACCTAAACTAAACTAAAAAAATAAATAATCCTGGAATAAGACCTATAAAATAAAAATAAAAGTAAAATAAAATATAATAAAACTAAATAAACTAAACCAAAGAAAAAAAAAAAAATAAAAAAAAATACATAAACTTAAATTGTAAACTAAAAGCCTAAAAATAAAATAAAATAAACAAAATAAAATAAACATGTACCTAAACAAAATAAACTAAACTAAAATAAATAAAACCTAAATCTAAACCTAAAATAAACTTAACCTAAACTTATGCTAGTAAATAATATAAAATAAACTAAAATAATGCTAAACCTAAAAAAAATAAAACCTAAAAATAACCCAAAGTAAAAACCTAAACTTGAAAAAAATAAATACAAACCTAAAATAAACCAAAATAAAAAAATAAAACCTAAACCTTCAAAATAAAATAAAATAAAACTCAACTAAAAAGTAAACATAAACCTAAACCTAAACCTAAAAAATAAACTAAAATAGATAACATAAACTAAACTAAATTTTCTAAAATAAATAAACTAAAGTAAATAAAATAAAATAATAAAATAAAAGTAAAAAAATAAAATAAACTAACATAAAAAAATAAACTAAATAAACTTAAACCTATCAGTTACTTAGTTTTTTTTTAAATAAAAAACTCATAAACCCTAAATCTTAAACCCTAAACCCTAAACTCTAGACCCTAAGAGGATAAACCCTAAAATCAAAAAAATCTAGATCTAATCCCTAAATCTAAAATAAACCTTAACCCCTAAACCCTAAACCCCAAACCATAAACTTAAACCTAAAGTAACTAAATAAAGTAAGAAATAAACTTAAACCCTAAAACCTAATAAACCTAAACCTAAACCCTATGAATGGGCAAAACCTTGATGGCAGGAACATCATCGTCAACTAGACTTAGCTTAGGTCTAGCGGTGGAGGCAAAGCGGCAATGGTTATCACTGATGGTGGTGACGGAGGTTCTAGTGGATATGGAGGTGGTGGAGCAGGCGATGGTGGTTATGGAGGTGGGAGGAGAAGGAGGTTAAATCCTGGTGGTGGTGGTGGATGGAGATATATGATGGTGTATCCCTACTAAGGTCAGTGGTTCATGGCAACTAGAAGCGAAATCGATCCTACTACATGGAACTTTGTCTTTATAGTAGAGATGATTCTAGTTATGGTTTTGATTTTCTTTATCGTGCTCATTTTGATCTATGTCATCAGTCTTAGAAACTTCGATTGTGTTACTTGGTTGATGAAATCAAGAAGAAGAATATTGAATCAATTTATTCTCTATTAAAAAAAAAAAACCATAAAAAAACCTAAACCATAAACCCTAAACCCTAAACCCTAAAACCATAAACCCTAAACCCTAAACCCTAAACCATAAACCCTAAATCCTAAAACACAAAACCATCAACCCTAAAGCCTAAAGGCTAAACCCTAAAACATAACCCTAAACCTAAACTCTAAAACCCCAAACCTAACCATAAACCCTAAACCTAAACCATAAACCTAAACTCTAAAATAAACTTAAAACCCCTAACTTAAAAACCCTAAACCTAAACCTAAAATAAAATAAAATAAAAAAAAAAAAAAAATAAAATAAAAGAAACTAAACTATAAAAAAGCTAAAAAATAAAATACCTAAATAAAATAAAACCTAAATGTAAAATAAAAATAAAATAAACCTAAGTAAAATAAAATAAAAACTAAATAAAATGTTAAACCTATTAAATAAACATAAACTAAAATAAACTTAAAAAAAACCTAAACACAAAATAAATAAAATAAAATAAACCTAAACTAAAATAAATAAACCTAAACCTAAGCTTAAACTCTAAATAAAATAAAATAAAATAAACTAAAAATGAACCTAAACCTAAACTAAAAATAAAACCTAAAAAATAAAATAAAATAAACAAAAATTAGCCTAAAACTAAACTAAAAAATAAAACCTAAAAATAAAACAAAATAAACCTAAACATAAACCAAGAAAATAAAATAAAACCTAAACTACCTAAAATAAAATCAAAACCTAAACATAAAATAAAATTAAAATAAAACTAAAAAAATAAAATAAAACTAAACTACATAAAATAAAATAAAATAAAAGCTAAACTAAAAATAAATAAATGTAAAAATAAATAAAAAAAAATAAATAAAATAAAAAAAAACCTAAATAAAATTTAGAAAATAAATAAACTAAATAAAACTGCTTGTTTTGCAAAATTTTTTTAAAAAAAATCCTTAACCTAAACACAAATCCCAGTAAAGCTAAAATTATAAACCTAAAGCACCAACCTACACTAAACCTAAAAATCCTAAAAAAGATCTAACCCTCCACCACTATCTACCCTAAACCCTAAACTCTGACTCACACCCTAACCCTCCCTCTTACTGATGCTGGGCCCTACCTCTCTTCTTAAACTTAATGACCCCTTTCCTACTTACCTAATTACCCTGAAACCTACCACTGACCCTACCTTAAAGCTCAAGAACTTATCTCCAACCCTAATCTCCCTGGGCACTCTGACCTAAGCACCTAACTCCTCCACACCACCAAGCTGAGCCTGGGCCCAGGCCCACTCCTAAACCCTGACCCCTCCTCCTAAACCTGCTCCTGACCCTCCTCCCTAAATCCTACATAGACCTACTGACAATAAAACCAAATAAAATAAATAAAACATAAACCTAAATATAATAAGATAAAATAAAATAAGAATCTAAACTATAACATAAACCTAAAACTAAAAATAAAATATAATAAAAAAATCATTGGCAATAATAAAATAAATAAAAACCTAAACTAAAATTAAAAAATAAAATAAACCTAAGAATAAAATACATAAATAAAATAAAAACTAAATGTAAAATAAAAATAAAATAAACCTAAAATAACATAAAATAAAATAAAAACTAAAAAAAACCTAAACTAAAAATAAATAAAAATAAAACCTAAACCCCAAACTAAAAAAAACCTAAACCTAAAACAACTTAAACCTAAGCTAAACCTAAACTTAAACTAAATAAAACAAAATAAACTAAAAAAATAAAATAAACCTAAACTAAAAATAAAACCTAAAATAAACCTAAAATAAAAATCTAAAACCTAAACCTAAAATAATAATTTTAAAACCTAAATTAAACTTAAAAATAAAAAAATAAACCTAAACCTAAAAAAAATAAAAAATAAAATAAATCTCACTATAAAATAAACTGAAACCTAAAATAAACTAAAATAAAAACCTAAACTAAATAAATAAAATAATAAATAGACTAAACTAAATAAAATAAAAAAAAATAAACTTAAATAAAATAAATTAAACTAAAATAAACCTAAAACTAGTTTGTAATTTTTCATAAAAAACTTTAAACCTAAATCTAAACTATAAACCCTAGACACTAAACCCAAATAAAATGATAAAACCAAACCCTAAAAATCAAAAATCTAAACCTAAATTAAATGAAACCTAAAAAATAAAATAAATAAATAAAAGTTTAGGATAAAATAAAACCTAAATGAAACCCAAATAAATAAAATAAAAACCAAAACTAAAATGTCAACATAAAAATAAACCCAAACCTACACCTAAAAAAATAATAAAAATTTGAAACTAAACTAAAATAAAATAAATAAAAACCTAAACTAAATTAAAAAATAAAAAACCTAAATAAAATAAAATCTAAAATAAAAATAAAAAATTAGATAAACTAAAAATAAAATAAAATAAAAACTAAATAAAAATGTAAATAAAAATTATAATGAAAATAAAAAATTGAATAAACTAAAATAAATGAAAAATAAATTAAATAAACCTAAACCTAATAATTTACTTAATTTTAAAAAATAAAATAAAACCCTAACCCTAAAAAAACTAACCAAACCATGAACCTTAAATAAACCCACAAAATTAAGGCTAAACCCAAATATTAACCCTAAAACCTAAACCCTAAAACATAAACCCTAAACCTTAAACACTAAACCATAAACCCAAAACCCTAAACCCTAAAACACATAACCCTAAACCATAAACCTACCAAACCCAAACCCTAAATAAGCCATAAATAAAATAAAAAAAAACTAAAACTAAATAAAACCTAAAAATAAATTAAATAAAAAAACACAATAAAATAAAATAAATTAAAACCTAAATTAAAACTAAAACTTAAACCTAAACCTAAAAAAATAAATAATAAAAAATAAACTATACTAAAATAAATAAATAAAAAAAACTAAACTATAAAATATAATAAAACTAAAATAAAATATTAAAAATAAACTAAAAGATAAAAAAAAAAAAAAAATAAAATACTAAACTAAATATATAAAATAAACCTAACTAAAATATAAACCTAAAACTAAAATAAAAATAAAATAAAAAATATAAAATAACTACTAAAATAATACCTATAAACAAAATAAAAATGTCACAAAAATACCTAAAATATATAAATTTAAAATTCTAACTAAATAAAATAAATAAATGAGCCTAATAATATTATAAATATAAATAAAAAATAAACTAATTAAAATAATAATAAATACTACTAAATAAAATAAAAATAAAATAATAAAACCTAAATAAAACTTAAAAGATAAAATAAAATAAAATAATAAAAACTAAAATATTATAAAATTAGTAAAAAACCTAATCTAAATAAAATAAAGAGTAAACCTAAAATAAAACCTAAATAAAATAAAATAATGAAAAGAAAAAATAAAATAAACTTAAAATAAAATAAAATAAAAACTAAATAAAAACCTAAACCTAAAAAAATTAAAAAAAAATAATTAAAGGAAAATCTAATTCTAAACTATATAAAATAAATAAACAAAAAAAATAAATAAAACCTAATAAAACCAAATAAAATAAATGCAAAATAATATAAAATAAAATAAAATAAATAAACCAAAATGAAAAAAGATAAAACCAAAAAATAAACCTAAGATAAACTAAAATAATAAAATAAAAACCTAAACATAAACCTTAAAATAAAAAAAATAAAACTAAACTTAAAAATAAAATGAATAAAACTAAACTAAAAAATAAATAACCTAAACTTAAACCTAAAATAAATAAAATTAAATGTACTAAAATACTAAACTAAATAAAAAATGTAAACTAAATAAATCTAAAAAATAAAATATTAATTAAAAGATAAATAAACTTGTCATTTTTTATAACCACCTTAAATCTGATCACTCTAAAATATGTAAAACCTATAAATTAAAAACCTAAATTTAGATTAACTAATAATAAATCTGTAAATATCATTATTCCTATAAATAAACTTTATGACCTATTAAATCCTAACTAACTATCATCATTACCTAATAATGACCTAAAAAAAAAATTAAACTATCCTTTATAAAAATAATATTTAACCCTACTTACTAACCTAAATTATAAATAAATAAACAAATAAACTAAAATAAAATAAAATAAAATGAAATGTAAAAAATAAATAAAAATTATAAACATAAACTACCAATTTAAACCTAAAAACTAAATGACACCAAACCCAAACCTAACCCAAAAATCATTCTAACTAAAATCCTAAACCCAAACCCTACCTAACCTAAATCTACCCAAAATACTAAACTAACCTAAATAAACCTAAAACCCTAAATAAAACCTAAAAGTTAAAATAAACTTTAAAAAAAATAAATAAAACCTAACCCAAAATAAAATAAAATAAATAATTAAATAAACATATAAACCTAAACTAAACCTAAAAAAAATAAAATAAAACTAAAATAAAATAAAATAAAGAAAAATTTCTAAACCAAAAAAAAATAATGAACTAAAATATAAATAAAATAAAATCATAAATATATGTTGAGTTGATCCATTGCCCATCCTTAAAATATAAAATAAAACTACATAAAAAACCTTAACCTAAAAATCTAAAATAAATAAAAGTAAAACTAAACCCTAAATTCAAAAAAACCTAAACCTAAAATATAAATAAAATAAACCTAAATTAAATTAAAATAAATAAATCAAAAAACTAAACCTAAACCTAAATTAATTAAAATAATATAAACTAAAAATAAACTTAAGCTTAAACTAAAATAAAACCAAAAATAAACCTAAAATAAAACCTAAAACTAAACCTAAAAAAAAATAAAATAAAACCTAAAACCAAACCTAAAATAAAAAATAAAACCTAAACCTAAAAAAAACTAACTAAAATAAAAAACCTAAACTAAAATAAATAAACCTAAAATAAATAAACTAAACTAAATAACAATAAAAATTAACCAAAATATAAATAAAAAACTAAAATAAATAAATAAATAATCTAAATAAACTTAAACCTACGAGTTTAACTAATTTAAAAAGGAATAAAAAAATAAAACTAAAAAGAAAACCCTCTACCTAAAACTAAAATAAACCTAACCCTAACCCTAACCTAAAAAAATAAAACCTATCAACCCTACCTAACCCACCAAAAAACCTAAAACCTAAAACTAAATAAAAACTAAATAAAATAAATAAAAACTTAAAATATAAAAATAATAAATACTATAAACCAAAACACCTAAAATAAATAAAATAAAAAACTAAATTAATAATAAATAAATCTAACTAAACAAATAAAATAAAAATAAATAAAAAAATCTACTTATAAAATCTAAACCTAAAAAAAATACTAAATATAAAAAATTTAACTAACTAAAAAAAATCCTGCTTAAAAAACAAAATAAAATAAACCTAAACCTATAAAATAAAATAAAAAAATAAAATCATAAAAAAAAATAAAACTAAAATAAACCAAAAAAATAAAACAAACTACCAAAAAAATAAAATACCTTACATAAATAAAACTACCTAAACAAAATAAAATAAACCTAAAATATAAAATAAAAAAATAAAGTAACCTAAAAATAAATAAACTAAACCTAAAAAATAATTAAAATAAAAACCTTAAAATAAATAAAGATAAAATAAACTAAAACTAAATAAAATATAAAATTAATAAACTAAACAAAATAAATAAACATAAACCACCATTTTTTATGATTTTAAAAAAAACTAATCATTAAACTAAACAAAATAATAAAACCCCAAACCCATCTAAAAGAAACTAAAAAAACTAATAAAATTAAACTAAACTTTAACTAAATACTAAAAAAAAACCTAAAATAAAATAAAAAAAACTAAAAACTTAAACTAAAACTAAATCTAATAAAAAAATAAACAAAAAAAAAAACTAAACCAATAATAAAACTAAACCCCACCCAAAAACTAAAATAATAATAATTAAACTAATAAAAAACACAAACACCTAAACAATGATTAATAAATTAATAAAACTAACAAACTAACTAAAACTAAACTAAAAGTTAAGCGCTAAGAAATATTTGACATAGTCTCTTATGCCATAACCATATATCATCATGAGTGCTTTTAAAACAAAGTAAATTCAAATTCACATCATGAAAGCTATCTAAATCAATGACATAAATATTTTTATATCTTTGTCCTACTAACAAAACATTTTCATTATTTTTTATAATGCAATATGATGCATTGAATACTACATTCAAACCTTTATCACATAATTGACTAATAGAAATTAAATTATGTTTTAATCCTTCTACTAGAAAAATTTTACCTAAAGTGATAGAATTCTTACAAATAGAACCATTGCCAATGATCTTTTCCTTTGCATTATCTCCATATGTAACAAATCCTCCGTCACTTGATTCTAAAGTTGTGAATTTATCTTTATCTCCTTTCATATGTCTTGAACATCCACTGTCCAAGTACCACATGCCTTCTTTGATTTTTCTTTGAAAGTATTCCTACAAAAGAAACTCACATGTTAACTTTTGGAACCCAAACATGTTTGGGTCCACATTCTAAATTTGAAGTAAGATATCTAACATGCGTGGTTTGTGTAATGCTTGTACATTTTGGTACCCTTACATAAGATTGCTTAGTGTTTTGTAATTTATGTGCATAGCAATCAAATTAAATATGCCCTTTTCTATCACAATAGTTGCACCAAACATTAGTGTTTGCATATGACTTACCACGATAATTATAAGGTATATGAGTGATGTGTATGATTCAAATAATTTTATTAAATGTTTTTCTTGATGAAGTATTACAATGAACTTGTGATTTCAAAAATAATTCTAATCTTTCTTTTAATAAGATATTCTCTCTTTCAAGTTTACATACAAGTAAGGAACAATTTAATAAGAAGTATTTTTACTTTTAAATTATCACATTCATTTTTTAAATCACAAAAATACATATCTAAATTTCTATGTTCTTTTTCTAAGGTTTTGTATTTTCTTTTTATTTTTTATATTCAATAACTAAATCATTAAAAACATCATCTAACTCATCATAAGATATATCATTACATACCTCTTGAGAATCTAAGTCAGATTCTCCAATTTTCATAAGACATATGTTGACCTCTTCATCGGATGAGCAAGTACTTGATTAATTTGAATCTAGATTGGCCCATAAAGCCATCTTCTTCTTCTTATGGCACTTTTTCTCCTTCATATTTTTTCTTCTTTCCACATCAATCTCTTTCTTCTTTGATTCAGCAAATTCTGGATAATCACCTCTTATGTGTTTAAGCTTTTTACAATGGTAACAAATGATCCCTTCACCTATGAGAAATTTCTTAGTTTGAAATTTATAGTGTTTAGATTTTTTATACCTTTGATTCTTCTTCCTTAGCAAGTTCCCAAGCCTTTTGGATAGCATGAACACCTCATCACTATCACCATCTGAGCTTGAGGTGTTATGCTAATCACTATCATCAACTTGTAATGCAATGGATTTTTCTTTCTCCTTCTCCCTTTTTGCTGAGTTATCCATCTTATCCCTTTGAGCAATAACTGTTCATGTGCTATCAAAGAACCAAAGTTGATCAAGTGGATAAGTAGATAAATCCTTATCTTCACTAAGTCATTACTTTAGCTTCCCATTCTTTTGGAAGACATCTAAGAATATTATAGACTAACTCTTGATTCTATATGTTTTCCAAGAGAATGCAATGTGTTAATTATTTTCATGAATCTAGTATACATATAAAAATAGATTGAAGGAGACATATGAAATAACTCATATTCATGAACAAGTCTATTTATGTAAGCATCTTTAACTTCACTAGTTCCTTCATAAGTTATAATGAGTTTATCCCATATTTCTTTTTTGTACTTAACATAGAAATTTTCATGTAATCATCGGTAATAAAGCACAATGTAAAGTATTACAAGCCTTAGCATTTAATTCATCAAGTTCTCTTTTAGCTTATCCATTCCTCAAAATGTTTTCTACTTTAATGCCATTTACTTCTCTTGTGGGTGTATGATATTGATGTGTCAACATATACCACATGCGTGCATCTTGACCTCTTAAAAATGTACTAAATCTATTTTTCCAATAATCAAATGGTACACTATCTAAAAGTGGAGGTCTATGAGTGGATTGTCCCTCTCGTAGTGAACACTTTGGGAAACCTTGTACCATACTGAAAAGATCTACTCTTGGATGTTAAGCCAATAAAAAAGCCTAATCGATACCAATTATGAGTCACTATAGCACCCAAGAGGGAGGGAGGGGGTGAATTAGGATATTAAAATTTTAAAAGTTAAATCTTAAAATTTAAGTTTTAGTGAAAATTAATTTTATTTTATAATGACAAGATACAATTCTTAATGCAAAAATAAAAAAATAATAAAGTAAAGAGAGACAATAGGCACACAATTTTTTTGTGGTTATTAAACCCCAAAACGGCCTATGTCCAGCCTACCATCCACAGCTAGGAATCCACTAAATGCAAAATAGCTTACAAATAGTACTCTCCCTAATGGGCTACAACCCCTAATATATGTACTCTCACAAAGGAGAGTATAACCCTAATTTAAATACGACACAAAAGAAAATACAAAATAATAAATTTTGATAAAATAAATCTCTCACAAATATACCAATTCAAAAAGTGATCTCACAACTTATAAATGATCACTTTACAACATAAAAATTTGGCAAGATAAAATGCTCACTTAATATTGATAAGAAATAATAAAATAAATATTTTAAAGTGATCTTACTAAGATTTTTATGTTATTACAATTTATAGACTAATATAAAAATGATTTCAAAATAAATTCATAATATTGTTTTGCACAATAAAATAAATTTCAGCAAGGAATAATTTGTTTTATTTTAACTAAAAAGATTCTTTAAATTAAAGCTAATGATCACAAAACACTTAAATAAAATGAGTATATGATAGATCTAAGTAGGCTAGTAAGCTTTTAATTAAAAAGAGAGATCTAGCAAATATAAAAATAATATTAGCATAATAATTTAATTTAAAATGCTTAAAATATACTTCTAAAATAGATCTAAGAATAAATGATCTTTCAAAATAAGATTAATGAAGAAATATTTCAAGAAATTGAAAGAAATTTGTAGGAAGTTAAAAATTTCAATAAGTTGAAATAGATCAAACTATCATAAGAGTTTTCACAAAAAAATGATTGAGAAACTTTTATGTGAAAAACAATGTCCAAAGACTAATCCACCAAAAGTATAAATTGGAAAGAATAAATAGATGGTGAAAATAGCATGAACAACTAAAAGGATTAAGATCAAGAAAACAAACTCAAGTAATTTGAGAAAGCTTGCTTAGTTGAAGATGTTGAAGCTTCCAAACTAAGGATTTGATCTTGCAATATTTGGAGAACACTTGGAAGGAAAATCTAAGAAATTTTCTCTTAGATTTGCTGGATTTTGAATTTTGAATGAGGAATGCTTTCATGAGAGAGAATGAGGGCTATTTATAGGCAAGAAGGTCATTTTGAATTATTTCAAAAAAATATATTATTCTAACCTCATTATAATAATTTAATATTCAATAAAAATATAATTTATATTAAATAAATATTAAATTTAAGCAAAAATTTAGCTATTCACATGGGCAAGTCAAAAATAATCTAATATGGCTCTTAATATGTTCAAAGCATGTAGCATACATTCTTTATTAAAACCAACAAATATTTGAAAAGTCATAATAAATTCAATTTTAATCAAATGTGGTCATGTATCCTATCAAATTAAAGAAAAAAAAATCCAAAGAATCCATTGGAGATGAAATCAGATATAAATCCTTTGATTATAAAATGACTTTAGCTAAATTACAACATTTCACATATTTTTGTTAATTTTGAAATATGATATTTAAATATTATGATATAATTGATATATAATCATACATATGTTAGTCATCATATAACCTTCAAATTAAATTAAATATTTAATTATATTAAGTAATAAAATAATTACACTTAATAGTCATAATTTATTATCATTTATTATTTTGACAATTCAAATGCTATGTATGAAACATATAATTTAATGTTAATTAGATAGATATTTATATAAATTAATCTCATTGAAATAATATGTTAAGTTGTGAGAAAATTGATTCATGCCAATGAATAAATGCATATAACCTAAAATATTGTATTTTGAGTTTCACATTATCCATTTTGATATGTCTTTCATTCCTCTACTGTTGCAATTTCCTCAAACATATTATGAGATGTATTGGATATGTAATTAGCAATTGATATATCTGAAACACATAAAAGCATTCATTAGAACATCCAAGAATTCGTTTATTATCATCAAAATTGATCGTATTGAACATGAGGCTGATTAAGCCAACAAAAATAAATCAAAAACCCTAGATAAGTAGAACCATCTTTACTATAAAGACATAATTCCAAAATAGTGGGTCTAACTGATCCTTCTTCTTCCAAGGGTCATCAGTTCATCTTAGCTACTACTAATAACTTTTTGAACTGGGCAACGATAATTTCGCTTAGAGAGGTCAGAGCTCAACATGTGCTCCAATTTTTTAGGAATATCGTATATAAGTTTAGAGCGCCTTGACGAATTATATATGATAATTGTACTGCATTTAAGAGCATTTAGATCAACAACTTTGCTCGAAGATACAGCATAGATTGGATATATTCTACCATCAACTACTTGAGGGAAAATGGCTTAGCAGAAGCCTTTAACAAAGCTCTCATCCAAAAACTAAAGAAGACAAAAAAATAACAACAAGCGATAGTGGTATGAGTAGTTAGTTGAAGCTTTGTGGGCCTACTGCACCATATATAGAACTCCAACTCAGTCTACTTCTTTCTTAGTGTATGGGTGCAAGCCATTCTACCATTCCATCACTAAAGATAGATCTGGTAGCAAGATCACAATAGAGCATAACACTAAGTTGGGTTAGAAGAGCTCGAAGGTTTGGAAGAGATGCACTTATGGGCATGCCAAAACCTTGAGTTATACAATGCTAAAATGATTCAAGCTCATAATAAGTTAGTTTGTCCTAAAGCTCTTCAAGTAAGATAACTTATTTTAGTTCTAAGGAGACCGATTATTGCCCATCTTAAGATGGGAGGCAAGTTTGAACCCACATGGGAAGGCCTTTTGCCATAGAGAAGGCCTACCAAGGAGGATCTTATCTGCCTATTAATCATAAGGGAGAGCACCCAATGTTTTGAATCAATGGGCTATACTTAAAGAAATATTATAAATCATGTTTGAAAATAATAATCATCAATGAAAATTCCATTTTAAATTCAATCTCTTCCATGTTGAAAGTATTTTTATTTGTGAATTCACCACAATGTGTTTAGGGTAGGTGTAAAGAACCCGAGTGGCATCCTATCCTTCATTGACACAACACAAATAAAAAATAAACATAAACATATAAAATAAACACATATCTTTTACCTTGGGCTACTCTGAGTTGAGATAATGCCCCCAGCGGCACTCACTCAGTAACTGCTCTAAGTAGGGCTGATGTGCTACCCTGCTAGTGTGTCACCCCAATGGTCTTCTTGCTTTGGAGGGTGTAAGTCTACTATACTTTCCTTCCTTACTTGGCCAATGCACATCGATGAGTGTCATGTTAGTTTGGTAGGCCTTACCAAGTGGTCGATAAGCTTCCTCATGTTGGCTTCATTTAAGAGGATGTGAGTCTGCTATGCTGTCTTCTTGGATTAGCCTTCGTGTGCTAACTAGGTCTAGTATATTTGAGGTTTAGGATAACTCCCTTAGCAGCTCCTTCCATCTTGACTACTTCAAGTCTGGGTCCAGTCCTTCCTTGGGGATCCCCACTTAGTAGTCTCTTGCTGAGATAGCATCTATCCTTTCGATGATAGACTATCCCAATAATCAATTTATCTTGGAAAGTTGTAAGCCTACAGGCTTTCTTTCCAAATTGATCATTGAACACCGATGGGCACCTTAGGTTGGTTGGTTCTCACTATGCTAATGGATGCACTACTCATGCTGACAGATACACCACTCATGCTGATGGATACACCTTAGGTTGGTTGGTTCTCACACCTTAGGATACACCACTATTGGAACATGTAAGTCTACTATGTTTCCTCCTTGAGTTGGCCACTGTACACCTATAGGTTTTCTTTTCCATGGCTCAGGATAACGCTCCTAGTAGCACCTCCCCTATGGGTATTATGTTTGAATCACATCCTTTACCCCATTTTGACACTACACAGGTTCTATCATATTAGACATTTCCATTTTCGTAGTAACCACCCTTGTAGTTGGAGAATCTCTCTAGTGGATGTGCAAATTCTTCTTTGATCCAGTAAATTTAAGATAGGTCAAGGCCGACATAACCCCTTCTTAGTGTGGTCACTCACACACCAACAAGGTCCACACAAATATATCAAGAAAATATATATTCACTTATGGATTAGGAGGACACCCCTAGTGATACATTTTCCCAAGCAGATATCCTATCTTTAGGGCGGTGTCAGCAAAACTTCCTACAAGAATTGCTTTACTACTCTTGAGTTGATATAAGCCCCCAACGATATTCACTCAGTAGTCACCCCTAAGTCAGGTTTGATTTATCGTCCTACCAATAGGTCACCCCAGCATTTGTTCCCTACTTTAGAAGATATAAGTATACACCTTTTCCTATATCATTGCACACTAAATGGAAACCCCTTAGGTTGGCTAGCTCTACCCCATGGCCAATCGATTATCTCTTTGGATTTTTAAATCTGAGATAAGATAAGTCTAAAATAGCCCATTCTAAGTAGGTCCCTTACACACCCACATGATCCATAAATTAAATCTATCAAATTTGACTGAGCTTACATCCCTAGCGGATATGCCCTCAATTCAAAATCAAACTAAACCAAACAAACCATATCAAATCACATGAAACTAAGATAAAATTAATCCTGACTACTTTTTTGTTGACATAAGTCCCCATCGACATTTACTCAGTAGTCGCCCTAGGTCAGGTTCAATTTGTTGTGCACCCAACAGGTCACCCCAGCAGTTGTTCCACGCTTTGGAAGATGTAAGTTTGCTATGCCTTCTTCTTAGCACAGCCATTGCACTGCAAGGAAACCCCTTAAGTTGGTTAGCTCTACCCCGGTAGACTATCCCTTTGGATTTGTAAACCTAAGGTAGGTCAAGGATGACATAGCCCCTTCTCACTAGGTCCATTACACACCAACATGGTCCACACATTAACTCAGATTAAATTAAACCAAATCAAATTTACCCCAGTGGAGTTAAATCACACCCTTCTTCCCAGTGGAGCCCCAACTCATAAATATACAGGTCAAGCAAACAAATCAAATTCAATACCAACCTACCTAGTGGAGCCCAATTAAACCAACTCCTCTAGTAGAGTTTAAATCAAAGAAATCCAGTCAAAAACTTATCCCCAATAGGTACATCCTCAAATAAGTCTATAAAATCAAACGCATATCTCAATCCCTAGCAGATAGCCCAAACTTGCTTTTCTAGTGGAAGGTTCATATACCCAATCCCTAGTGGACTCAAGCCCATATCTCTAGCAGACATGCCTCCACATCAATTAAAAAAAAATGAATTAAAGTCAATTCAATCTTAATCCATGGTGGATTATAGATTCTTATCCCAAGTGGATCCTCTTTCCATAAATCATATAATCAAATCAAATTCAAACTTTATCCCGAACAAATTTTCTTCCTCTATTCCCTCATAGACCCTCACATGTCATGTCCATCCTTAGTGGATCTCCCTCCATGTCCTTCACATGGAATTCTCATCAAATCTTATTTCTTCTCTTATGCACCTTTAATACTTCAACCAAAAGCCAAACAATGTATTCATTAAAATTACATCTTAACATTCTAATTAACATTTTATGATTTGTGATGCAAGCTCAAACCAATTATACATTATCATGCTAAATATATTATAGTGTGAATTAACACACTATATTATATTATAATATATGATGTTATATTATAATTTACTATAATATAATATATTGTCTAACATTACTCCTCATTAAAATCAGTTAAAAGGAACAAATAACACAATTTTCTCAAAATATGATTAATGTTCATTTTGTTTGTAAAATTGTTATTTTTCTATTAGAAATGGTACAAAATAGCCTAATTTTGGTGTTTGCTTCTTATTGTGAATTTGGCCA
This sequence comes from Cymbidium sinense, assembly GCA_021442155.1. NCBI lineage: Eukaryota > Viridiplantae > Streptophyta > Magnoliopsida > Asparagales > Orchidaceae > Cymbidium > Cymbidium sinense. Next base: position 11,793,357 of record CM038229.1, on the reverse strand, counting down.
AATTCTTCCATCTCAACCTTCAAATTAATATTATTTTGTGAGGTTTGACCCTATTATAACAAAAGTAAAATATACTAAAATGTATAGTAACATTTAGTAACACACCACCACATTCATATAAATGTGAAGTTATATAATTATGTACATTATATTTTAATATGCTATCATATAATATATTATCTTACATTACACCTTAAAATCAATCACTTTAAGCAAACAATTTATACAATTTGGTTGAAAAATGAACATTTATTTTATATTCAGAATTCCATTCTTTTGATTAAATGACACACCATAGCACAATGATGTTCCTAAAGCATACCTTAATTTTTGGCCAAATCCATTATCTCAACCTACCAATCAAGTATTTTTATGAATTATACTAGTACAAACCCTACTACATCATACTATAACAAACTAAAATATGCTAAACAATAAGTAGTAATACACAATCGTATGCTATAATGCATGAAGCTACACTATGTTATGGCATCCTATATTATAATACACTATAACATATTCCACTATATTATATTGCATATCACATCATAAAGGATTGCTTAAGCTAAAAAATTATAAAATTAGTCTAAACAATAAAAAACTATATATTTTAGTCATATCACATACATATTTTAAATTGAAACAATATATTATGATGCCATGCTATACCTATTATGAATTAACCAAATTCCACCATTTTAAAGTCTAAATCAACATTTTTATAAATAACATTAGTGTAGGTTGACTGCATGATTGTAAAATATTAAAAGAATTTAAAATGCACATAACAAAAAATATTATGATATATGATGTTATACTATGCTACAACATACAATATTTATTTTGAACATAAAATCTTAATTTTAGACTACAAGTGGTGCACACCTTTGGTACTACAACTAATTACCACATCAAATTTATCAAATTTCATCATCGATTTATTAAATCAATATTTTTATGATTTATATTAATATAGACTATAGCACAATACCATAATATACTAAAACATTTCAAAACATCTTATAACATCCAAAAACACATCACTACATGCTCAAATATATGATGCTATATTACACTATAATATATGGTAATATAATATGATTTAGGGTTAGGATTTAGGGTATTCAAATCTCTAACAGTCAAGGGAAAGTCTCTTAAAGACATTTTCTTTAGCCACCATAACTATGTTAGGATTAGGTCTTTCTTTAGATCTAATCCTAATGACATATTTATTCAAGGTTTAGGATTTTGGGTTTAGGGTTAGGGTTTAGGGTTAGTTTGGGGTTTAAAGTTTAGCATTTAGGGTTAGTTTAGGGTTTAAGGTTAGTTTAGGGTTTTGGGTTTTGGGTTTAGGGTTTAGGGTTGTATGTTTTATGGTCTAGGGTTTATGATTGTGGATTTTGGGTTTTAATATTTAGGGTATAGGGTTTAGGGTTTAGGGTTTAGGGTGTAGGGTTTAGTGTTTAGGGTTTAGGTTTTATGTTTAGGGTTTAAGTTTTAATTTAGGATTTAGGGTTTAGGCTTTAGAGTTTAAGTTTCTTTTAATGGAGAACAAATTTAGATTCAACATTTATTCTTTTTTATTTTGTCAACCTAGTAGCACCCCACATTTTCTAAGACACAAGCGATGGCATAGATCAAAACCCACAGAGCAAATCAATAAGTAGAACCATCTCTATTGTAAAGACATAGTTCCATAAGAACCTAATGGATCGGGCCTTTTCTCCAATTCGAACCACCCTCGCCACTCTTTAGTGTGGATTTGCCATCATATCCCCAATCTCTACCTCCACCACCACCACTGTAACCTATGTCCCTCCCTACCAACCACCATTGCTCACCACCACCTCCATATCCACCACTCCGATTCCCCACCACCACGCTGCCACCTTAGCCTTTGCCTCCACTACCAGATCTAGAATGAGCCTAGTTGACAGTGATGTTCCTGTCATCAAGGCTTTGTCCATTCTTAGGGTTTAGGGATAGTTTAGGGTTTAGGGTTTATGGTTAGATTAGGGATTAGGGTTTAGGAGGGTTTGGGGTGGATAGAGGGTTTAGGGTGGTAGGGGTTTAGGGTTTTGGGATTTAGGAAAGGTTTAGTGGTTTAGTTTAGGATTTAGGGTTTGGGAGGGGTTTACAAAGGGTTTAGTTTAGGATTTAGGGTTCAAAGGTTTATAGGAGTTTAGGTTTAGGGTTTAGGGGAGGGTTTAGGGAGTGGTGGGTTTAGGGAGGGTTTAGGATTTGGGTTTTTTAATTAAGCAAACCAAGGTTTATGTTTATTTAGTTTATTTTATTTGTTTGAGTTTATTTTATTTTTATTATTATTTAAGTTTTTTATTTTTTAGTTTTTTATTTTAGTTTAGTTATTTAGTTTTATTTTAGTTTATTTTTAGGTTTAGGTTTATTTGAAATGAGTTTTTATTTTTATTTTTTTTTATTTTTTATGTTTAGGTTTTATTTTATTTTTTTTAGGTTTAAGTTTTAGGTTTTTTTAGGTTTATTTTAGGTTTTATTTTATTTAGTTTATGTTGATTTTAGTTTAATTTATTTTATTTAGTTTAGGCCAGTATTGGTTTATTTAAGTTTAGGTTTATTATTTATTTTATTTATTTTTTATTTTGGTTTAGGTTTTTGATGTTTAGGTTTTATTTTATTTTAGGTTTATTTAGGTTTAGGTTTTATTTAGTTTTATTTTATTTTAGGTTTATTTTATCTTTATTTTAGGTTTAGTTTTTATTTTATTTAGGTTTTCTATTTTTTAGTTTAGTTTTTATTTTTATTTCTTTTATTTTAGTTTAGTTTTTATTTTTTATTTTATTTTTATAGGTTTAGGTGTAGGTTTTAGTTTATGTTTTTATTTTTTATTTTATTATATTTTAGTTTGGGTTTTTTTATTTATTTTATTTTTTTAGGTTTTATTTAGTTTAGGTTTAGGTTTTTAGTTTTTTAGGGTTTAGGGTTTAGGGTTTAGAGTTTAGTGTTTGGGGTTTAGGGTTTAGGGTTTAAAGTTTAGGGTTTAGGGTTTAAGATTTAGGGTTTGGGTTTTAGGGTTTAGGGTTTAGGTTTTGGGTTTAAGTTTTAGTTTAGGGTTTAAATTTTTTTTTAACAAAGAATAAATTCAGATTCAACATTTATTCTTTTCGATTTCATCAACCAAGTAGCACCCTTAGTTTTCTTAGACACAAGCGACGACATAAATAAAAAATGAGAACCCATAGAGCAAATCATAAATCCTAGATAAATAGAACCATCTCTACTATAAAGACAGTTCCATAAGTGTAGATCAGTCCATTCTTTAGTTTCCCTATTCCCATCGAATCACCTGCCTCTTGAGTAGCATGATCCACCATTATATCTGATCACTCCTCGCCACCACCATGTCCCCATAACCACCACTACTCACACCACCTCCATATCCAAAGACCTCTAGATCCCCACCACCACCACGATAATCATCGCCTCCATTGCCTCCCAGATCTAGTGAGCTTTGGCGGATGTTCTGGGTTCAAGCTTTTGCCCAAGCATTTAGGTTTAGTTTAGGTTTCAATTTAGGGTTTAGGTTTAGTTTAGGATTTATTTAGATAGGTTGGGATTTAGGTTTTGGGTGGTAGTTTAGTATTTATGGTTTATGGTTTGTTTAGGGTTTAGGTAGTTTTATAGGGTTGGTTTAGGTTTTTAGGGTTTAGGATTTGGGATTAGGGTAGGGTTTTGGGTTTAGGGATTAGGGTTTAGGGTTTAGGGTTTAAGATTTAGGTTTTTCTTTAGTTTAGGATTTAGGGTTTATTTTTTTTTTAAATAAAGTAAACCCAGGTTTTACTTAGTTTATTTTTTATTTAAGTTTGTTTATTTTATTTTTTTAATCTTATTTAGGTTTATTTTTTATTTTTACTTTATTTAGTTTCTTTATTTTAGGTTTATTTATGTTAGTTTAAGTTTTTTATTTTAGTTTATCCTTTAAGTTTAGGTTTATTTTTTAGTTGAGTTTTTTTATATTATTTTTAAGGTTTAGGTTTATTTTATTTTTTATTTAGGTTTAGGTTTTATTTTATTTTTTTTAGGTTTAGGTTTTAGGTTTTATTTTAGGTTTATTTTAGGTTTTATTTTAGTTTAGGTTTAGGTTTATTTTATTTTTATTTTATTTAGGTTTAGTTTATGTTTAGTTTATTTTAGGTTTTATTTATTTTAGTTTAGTTTATTTTACTTTAGGTTTAGGTTTATTTTTATTTATTTTATTTTTTATTTTAAGTTTAGGTTTTTTTATTTATGGTTTATTATTTTATTTATTTTTAGTTTATTTATGATTTTATTTAGTTTTATTTATTTTATTTTATTTTACATTTTGTTTTATTTAGTTTATTATTCAGGGTTTGGGTGTGGATGTAGGTTTAGAGGTTTAGGGTTTATTTTAGGGATAGTTTAGGGTTTAAGGTTTAGGGTTTTTTGTTCTTAAATTAAGTAAATCAGTAGGTTTAGGCTTTTTTTAATTTATTTTTTTTTTTATTTATTTTTTATATTTTATTTTCCTTTAGATTTATTTTTTATTTTTATTTAGTTTATTATATTTATTTTAGGTTTATTTATTTTAGTTTAGGTTTTAATTTTTATTTATTTTTAGTTTAGGTTTTGGTTTATGTTTATTTTTTAGTTTAGTTTTATTTTTATTTTACTTTTTAGGTTTAGGTTTTTTAGGATTATGTTTAGATTTTTATTTTATTATTTTAGGATTAGGTTTTAGGTTTTTATTTTAAGTTTATTTTTAGGTTTTTTTTCTGTAGGTTTAAATTTATTTTTACTTTATTTTATTTTATTTAGTTTATGTTTAGTTTATTTTAGCATTAGGTTAGGTTTTATTCATTTTAGTTTAGGTTTAGTTTTATTTTATTTTTTTATTTTATTTTTATTTTAGGTTTTGGTTTTTTTTTTTAGTTTAGGTTTAGGTTTTGTTTTTTTATTTATTTTAGGTTTATTTTAAGGTTTATTTTAGTTTATTTTATTTTATTTAGTTTAGGTGTAGGTTTAGTTTATTTTAGGTTTAGGTTTAGGTTTTATTTATTTTAGTTTAGGTTTATGTTTATTTTATTTTGTTTATTTTAGTTTAGGTTTTTTTTTTTTCTTTTATTTTATGGTTTAGGTTTTTTTATTGTTTATTTTAGGTTTATTTTAGGTTATTTTTTTAAGTTTAGGTTATTATTTAGATTTTATTTTATTTAGGTTTTGTGCCACCATCCTTCAAGACCTTTGATGGTAGAAACCCAGATAACACATTGCATACTTTAGAGTTGTTGCAACACCGGTGGCAAATGCCTCTTCCGCCTTTCGTAATGATCTATCGTGTTGCATTTGATTGGTACAGAACTGCCTGAAGACTTTTGCAAAGTTGGAGCACTTCTTCATGATGAGGTTTGCTAGAGCTCAACAGAGGGTGACTGTAGGCGACCTCATTATAGAGAAACAAAAACTCAATGAGTCGTTTGTTGATTACAATCTCAGGTGGCACAACCTAAGCATGAAATGTGAACCATAATTGTCTGAACAACATGCTATTGAGATTCTTCTCAAGAATATCCGTTGCCCGGTCGCCTTCATGCTTAAGGGACTTTACCATCAAAATATTCAAGAAATTAATCAACAAGGCTACTATAAAGGAAGCTAAGCGCCCTTTCCCGAGCAATCATCTAGGCCAAGCTGCAAAAGGTGTTTGACAAAGGGAAGCATCCAACCAGAGTTTAGTATGAGAGACCACGAGCTCAGCAACCTCCTTTTCCACCTCCTTTCCACCACCTCGGCCATCATACCGGCCACCACAATAGCCACAATGACCATTTTCACCACCTTAATAGCCTACCCAGCAACGATATTCATATCCATTGCTAGGTAGCTACTTTTCACCTACTCTTGTGGATAGATTGAATAAGCATATTCATTCAAGTGGGAGGTAGTTAGGAAAATCTTTAAGAATCTCTTAAAGATACTTGACTTTAGTTACTAGACCTAAGAGGCGAGGAAGTGGGTAAAAGTGATGATCCTAGTTATTGCCCCCACCACGCATGTTAGGCCATGTCTTGAGGATTGTATCACTTTTAAGGACTAGCTTATACTATAAGTTGGTAGCCATAGTTATCCCTAAGGAATACTTATTAGAATAACCATCCAGGTTCTTAGAGTAATCATTGGGGATACTTGTGATCCTCTTAAGACCAAAGAAGGTTAGGATATCTCCATATCTCGAACCTCTAAGAAGATCATTTCTAGGATAAAGAAGCTTTCCTTTCAAGTGTCTGAAGTAGCTCAAACCCCCAACACCAAGGAAGTTTTGTTAGTTGCAAAGGACAACTTGGGGAGAATGACAGCCCAATAGATGCTCACCATACTTTGGATAGTCCAAGAGTAGCCTCCGAAGTCCGGTACTCCCTCCACTATTACAACTATCCTCTTCCTAGCCTCTCTATTGGTAGAAGCATTGTATTTATGGATAAGGGCACTAAATCCCTTACTCACATTACTTGATTTATATCATGTACCTTCACCCAAAAGAAATTAATGAAGAAAGCTGATTTTACTTATATATTGTCTACTTATGCTCTTGATTTTATTCGAAAGCACTTTGAGTTTATAAAAAATAATAGCTCTAGTAGTTTGATCCTTTCCTTTCTCGATTCAGTCTATATCCTTCTCTGAATCAATCAATTTCACCTCTTGAGATTGACTTGGAGTCAACTGACTCTGAGGAGCTCATAGAAGAAGCTGTAGGTATGCTCGATAAGAAGGTAAAACTTTTCACGAGCTCATCATTCCAAGAAGTCACCAAAGTTAACCTACACAGTGGCAAAGTTCTACCTCCTAGGGTAGCACCTCAAGATAAAAGTAAGCAAGTCATTGGTTCTAGTGAGCAGATAGCCCCTCCATAGGATGCTCCACCCATGGATATGATTTTAGAGAACTAAGCCAGAGTTGATTACAATGTTCTAGCTCACCTTAAAAAGTTTCTAGCTAAGTTAAGCATATACGACACCCTTGTCATATCCAAAGAGATGAGGGAATCTCTAATCAAGGCCTTACTTGATCTAGAGATAAGCTTAGCTCAGCTGCTAATATTAAAGAGGTGGCATGCTAGTCGAAAGACATCTTAGGAGTTACATTCAGTGATGAAGACTTACTCCTATGGACAGTTGAGCACAACCACCTCTTTATATTATATGTTTTGAGTTAAAATTTAATTAGATTACTAAGGCTTATAATCCACCAACACAATGTTGTGGAATGCCTAAGAGGTGAGAATTTTTTTGCATAGTCCAAAGGAAATAGCCTCCTCGGATCCTAAATCTATGGAGCTTTAGTACACACTAAAACATGACCTAAATCTAAGTGACAGGTGGACATAAGGGTTTACCTGCACAAGAGAGAATAAATTGTCCGACTAAGCCCACCTATCCTAACTTAGATTATCTTAAGGATTTAAGCAACCTGTAAAAACAACATTCACATTTATTATTAAGCATCCCTTAAGCATAATCCCCTATAGAAAACATGATTATGCTAATATTGGTCTATCATCTAGTCTATGAAGCATACACCCTAACATCCAATCTAAAATAATACATCATAAAACAAAACATACATCACATCATACACCATCCTAACTTAAAGCTAGAAGTGGTGGCTTAATTCTAATGTGTGTATTAAGGCTTGTGGTAAGTCTTAGGCATTAGTGTTGTATTTTCTAAGTGTTGAAGGATTAAATTTAACATGAAAGGTTGATTTTACTTGAAGTAGTTTAATTGATTTGAGATTTTAATTTATGTTTTCTTTTGTTTCATTTAATTACACTTAGCAACTAAGTGTTATAAAGAGAGGAAAAAAGGATTGCCCTCTTTCATCCCTACCTTAAGTCACTTTCTAAAGTATATTAATTTGATTTAGTTCTCTTTAGTGAATGGCTTATTAAATGATTTAATTAATCCTAAGTTTAGGTTCACTTAAAATAATCATATTCAAAATAAAAGGCATCTTAAGATTAATTTAATTGAATTACTACCACATGACACATATTAAATCATTCCTTTCCATCATATGTAACATGTATATAATTTAATCCTAAGTGTATCTATACATGTAACATATTTTAGCACACTTAAATGATGAATCAATGTGTATGTTTAGAATTTATATTTTAATTGATTGAATTATTTAAACATATTAATTTAAAACTTTATCCAAATTCTTAGACAAAAAGGACATAAGAATGAAATTAAATAGGCATGTTCCATTGTTAAATCAGGAAAGTAAAGTAATCAAATGACCTCCTTGGAGCTATCTAAAGCCTCATATTCTCAGGATGTCTAAAGTATATACCCATTTGCATTCAAACATATGAAAATTCGTATACTTGAACATAGGAAGTAGGCTCCAAATCATATGACTAATTAATTCAACCACTTAGTCAATTATGAATGCATGCAATTTTAATGTAAAATGGGATTTCATTCACTAATCACATATACATATACATGTACAAAGATATAGGAAAGTAATGTCAATGTTAAACTAGGGAAGTGAGGTAATCAAATGACCTCCTTGGGGCTAACTAAAGCCTCTATTCTCTAAAATGTCCGACTATATACTTGCTTTTCTTTGACACATGGATGTATACATAAATGAGGGAAAGAAAATCATGCAAAGATTGTATATTTTGTTTGATTGAATCATTTATATATATGAATTAAAGCTCTATCCAAATTCTAATGTTGAAATACATATGAAAGAAATCAAATGGGTGTCATTGTTAAACCGGGAAGTGGGTAATCAAATGACCTCTCCTAGCAAAAGCCAGTTCGGGATGTCCACTATATATCCATTACCATTCAATCTTATATAGATCAACACATGAATAAAGGAAAGAGAACTCAACATTCATACACTTAAGCTATAAGAACATGCATTTCTTATGTATTTATAACTAGCATCATAACGCATATTATTATTCATTTATAAGCTTTTGAAAAATATAATTTGATTTAATAGTGATAATAGCCAGACATATATTAAATTAAATCAACACATGCAAGCTTACATAAAGGAAATCCATTTTATTTTACTTGATTTTGAAAAGATGGATGCATGAAATCAAATGACATACCAAATTTAACATGATTGGAAAGAGGACAATCAAATATAAGCATGTGATTCATTCAACCAAACTAGATCTTAAGGACATTCAAATTAAATAAGATTATTTAAAGCAAACCAAAGCTTCTTTATTAATTATGTTATGGATTTGATTTGATTTAAAGGGGAGAAGAGAAATAATCACTTGTTGTTTTAAACCCATTCCCACATTAGTGATTTGATTTAATTTAAGAATATGTAATTATGTTGATTTTATGGGTTAATTAAGTTGAACTCTTAGTTAGATGAATTAATTACCCTTACCTATGTAATCTTAAAGTAATTAACTAAATAATTACAAGCCAACATGATATGTATGGAAAATAAACTTGCAATGATCCTAGGAAATAAAAGGGGCCTAATGCATTTGGCTCACGATTAATAGTTAATCAAATTAAAGGACTTAATTAATTACTTATGGTTTTCCCACACATGTGGACTAATAGTAATTTCATTAAACTCCTTGTTATTAAACACCTAAAGATCTACCCCATGGTTTAATTAATTAAGGTCTGATGTGATTATGATTTCAATTTGATTAAGTGATTTAATTAATTTGTTAAATCTTATTAATTTAATTTTAAAAAAGGGTGAAATGAACTTAGGAAAGGTCAACCTTATTCCTTAGTTCACTTTCTTGAACAATGATTAAAAACATAATTATCCAAATTTATTACTGTTCATGGGTTTAATTAATTAATTAACTTAAAAGAGTAGTTAAGGTTTAATTAATTTTTCCTAATTAAATGAGCAATAAATCCCAAGAAAATCATGGAGAGAGGTCATCCCATTAAATTAACCCAAATTAAAAGGATTAATTATTCAAGTAATTAAGGAGTAATTAATAAAATTTATATAATTAAACATTAATTAAACCTTAATTACTATTTAAAATTAGTTAAGATCATGTTTAATTAATTCTCCATAGAAATACCTTTAAAATGAGTATTTATTTGCATTTTTTTAATTTTTGTATGATTTTTTATGATTTTTAGAAGTTTCAGCCATTAAAAATGATTAATTAAGTCTAATTAAAGCCTAATCCTATTGGTGTCATGTGGTACGCTCATGCGGTGCACTTTCCATGTTACACCAGGATTGGCTACTTAAAACTTATCTGACTTAGCGCCTACATCAAGGCAGTGAATGAGCTTTCTCGTCCTCCATTCGATCAAGATCAAATGGCCATGATTAATCCCATAGCTTAATAAGATTAAATCATATCGATCTAGTCTATCAGCGACCGTCCATTTTGATCATGTAGAATGGAGGTGCGATCAACATCACGAGTGAGGGAGAATGTATGTCCACCATTGCTCACTTGGAAGTTTACCAGCTTGGATCAATCAAAGGATCCCACACCTTCACAACATCGATCAGAGGGGATGTAACGATCAAGATCACACGAGATGCAACTTTTCTTCAAAACCTCCAACCCATTTTGCTAAGGATCTATTTTGGAAGCATACACTAGAGCTGTGGCTGGCTAATTAAGGAAGATTCATCTAGAAGAGATGAAGCTTTATTGAAAAGTAATTGGATCAATTCCATGATGATCATTTGGAAGGCCATGAACCGACAATTTAGAGCTCGACTTTGATCGAAGTCCCACCCCCGGTGCTCGGGAAGCTTGGGAGATGATTCGTTCTTGCTCAATTTGGCCTAGGAAAGGTACAAGCAAAGTTAATTTGAGTTTAATGGAGAAATAGGGAAGTTAGGTTAGAAATGGGAGTGTCCTATTTCAATATGGGCAAGAAAGACATTTTTTGATCAAGGAATGAGCTTGGGATCTTAGGGCTAGTGGACCATCTTTGGTAGCTAGGGATATGAGGACTGATTTTGGTGTGTGTTTGAGTGGAAATGAGGGTGTAGCCCCTCCATCTGATCGACATTAGGATCGGTTTGGCTAGAGGTCATCCAACCATCTCGTGAGTGGTGGTGGAGGAGGTGAGTTGGCTCACTTGGTTGATTGAAGGTGTGGAGGTGGTTTCCAAGGAGGAGTCATGGGTTTTGATGGTTTCAAATGCTAAATGGGGTGGGTGAGGTGATTTCACCTCATTGGTCATGGCGACCTAACAACCCCATTAGGTTAGGTGTCCTAGGTGGACCATTGGGAGAGTACCAGTGGCCAAGGAATGGAAATGACCACATACATGGGTGATTTATCTCATGTGATGCACTTGACCTAAGAGTAGAATGATCATTTGACATTGGATTTGATTTAGGCAGATTTGAAATGAGCCAAAGGTGGGTTAGCTCAATTTCAAGTCAATAGGAGTTGATTTGGTTAGGTTTGGCTAAATTTGACTCATTTAGGTCAAATTGGGTTAGGTTGGGTCAAGTTGACCAATTGGTGAACTTGGGTCAAACAAAGGGTTGGGTCAAGTTCATGATCATTTGGAATGTTATGGTTCAATTAGTTTGATTTAGTTTGGCTTAGATTTAATTTTGGCTCAATTGAATTCATTTGGGTCAAATAAGTTGACCAATTTGACCATTGGCCAAATTATTTTGGGTTGGGTGTTGGTTTGGGTCTAGTTGACCAATTGAAGATGATTATAGGCTTTGGTTTTAATTAATTTAGATTTGGTTTTGATTTAGGCCAACTTTAACCTTTAGGTTAATTTGGGCTAAGTATGTCAATTTAGTTGAATTGGGTCCAATCATGGCCTTGGTCAAGTTCAACAATCAATTTGGAATGAACTTGAGCCATTGGTTGCAATCAATTTGGTTTATATTTTGATTTTACCTAATTTGGTCTTTAGGTCAATTTGGGTCAACTTGGGTCAAAAAAGGTCCAATTGGGTTTGGTTTGACTCAATTGAAGGTCAAGTCGATTCAAATATTATTTTGATTTGGTATGAATCATTAATTTCAAGGGATTTGGCTTAGGTTGAAATTTGGCTAGTTTGGGTTCATATAGGTTAAGTTGACTTGGTCAAATGACCAAGTTGGCTTAGTTTGACCAATTTGTGATAATTGATCAACCTGGTGATCAATAATCATGATGGTTTTGATAGTTCAATCCAATTTGGGTAGGTTTAAAACTTGGATCAAATAGGTGAATTGACCACTTTGGGTCAAGTGAACCAATTGGGTTTAGTTTTTGATTTTGGGTTGAGTTTGATTTAGTTGAGTTTATATATGATTTGGATTGAAATATAAATTCAATTAATTTACTTAGGTTCAAATGAGTTTTGGTTCATTTGAACATTTCAAGTTAAGTTGGTTTGACTTAGGTTGATTTTTTGGTTTGATGATTGTAGATTTCATTTATATTTGTGAATATGATTGAAGCTATGATTGATTCATGAGAAAATCAATTGAATATTAGGTTTTGGAATGAAGGAATTTGGCTAAGTCCATGTAGTTGGGTCATGTGGCTTAGGTTTGGATTTTGATTTGGTTTGATTTAATTTTGATGATTTAAATGTATATTTCATTTAAACTTGTTAAGATGATTGAAAATATTATTGATTTATGAGAAAATCAATTGAGTTTGACCTTATTTGGATTAAGATTTGGCTATGTCCTTGGGTGGAAAACCTTCTTATTGGCCAGCCAATACAAAATATGTCTCCTACTAGAGTACACTGCTATCCATATAGACATAGAATCTAGTTCATACGATGAGTTTTAAATGGTTAGCACACTAGCAAGCTCTTCGGTAGATTCTTTGGAGGTGACACTTGAGATAGCGATGAAAATTGGCTCCAAAGCAAAGCATAAGTGTATCCAAGTCTATATGAAAGTTAGGCATCGTTTGGAACCTTAGCTCTAACCCTACTTTCCTCTCAAAAGCTAAGGGTTTGGTAGAAAAATCCCTAAGTCATCCACAGTGTGAAGACTCGAGGTTCTTTCTAGGAGCATCAACCTCAAGTCAAGAAGTTGATGTAGAACTTGGGGGATGATTCATATAAAGATTTAACATAATTGCCTTTTGATTGTACTTGCCTTGTATTCATAATTTTGCAAAGAAAGGTTTAATCCCACATACTTGGTCAAAGCAAGTACTACTTTGAAAGAATATGGATGAATAAATGCAAAAGCTCTCAATCAAGATTGGGACTAGATTCTAGTGGGTCCAATCGATGATGAAGATTACTGCTTGGTCATCACCAATCATTGGTAATTTGATAAGTTCTTTTCAAATCATATTAACTCATATGAGGAGCTATGCTTAAAATTTCAATTGCTCTAGATGATTTTGAAGTTAAAGTGCACAGAGTTTGAAGAAGAGATCAAGTCAACCATTGATGAGCTCAAAGAAATCAACTTAGAGAGGAAGATCCATGCGACATACAGTTCTTTGTTGAATGAAATGTAAACCAATGACTTAGGCTATTAATTGAGTTTAAGTACAACTTTGCATTGAGTTATGAAGAGATGCCGGATTGGCTCCTAACGTAGCGGTCCATAAACTAGCAATAGAGCCTACTACTAAACCTATTAAGCAAGCTTCTATGCATGCGATTAGACATAGAACAACATGTCATTTCTAAAGTCAAGAAATTGATCGATGTTGGCATCATCTAGAAAGAAAAATACCCTACTTGGTTAGCCAGTGTCATCCTTGTTAAGAAAAAGAATCACCAAATTCACATATGCATCAATTTTAGTAATTTAAATAAGGCCCTACCTGGTTAGCCAGCATTGTCCCAATTAAGAAAAAGAATTGCCAAATTCACATATGCATCAATTTTAAGGATTTAATTAAGGCATGTCCAAAAAATAAATTTCCACTACCAATCCCGAAGCTAATGGTGGACATTGCCTCATCTCATGCAGTATTCTCTTTCATGGATGGCTCATTTAGATATAACCAAATAAAGATGGCCCCTGAAGATGAAAGAAACACTACTTTAGAACCCCGATCGAAATCTATTGCTATAAGGTCATGCCTTATAGCCTTAAAAATGATGGTGCTAAATTCCAGTGGTCTATGAGTCGAATCTTTGACAAACTCATTCGTCATCAAGTCAAGTGCTATGTTGATGATCTTGTGGTCAAAAGTATAGAAAAGGAAGACCATCTCTTGGACTTGATAGTAGTTTTCAAATAGTTAAGACAATTTAAGCTCAAAATGAATCCCAAGTGTGCATTGAGTAGCAGGGAAATTCTTGGGTTTGTGTGACACCACGTAATTGAAATCGAAAGAAGATCAAGGCAATATTATAAATGCCACCACCTAAAATTTTAACTCAATCTAGATCATTCCAAGGGCAGTTGGTGTATCTAAGATGCTTTATATCCAACCTACTGGGAAGATGTCAGTCATTCTTAGCACTTGTCAAAAAGGACACAAAGTTCAAGTGGGATGACAAGTGTGAGCAGGCCTTCGAAGACATCAAGCATTACCTGATAATGCCGTCAATTCTAGCAACCCCTATCCCGGATAAGCCACTAATACTTTACACTGTTATATTAGATGACTCCCTTGGTGCTTTATTGGTCCAAGATAATGAAGAAGGAATTAAAAATGCACTCTACTTCCTCAATCATCTAATCCTTACCGAGGTTAATTATTCACCCATTAAGAAGCATTGCATAGCTTTAATCTTTACATCCCAAAAGTTACAGCACTACATTCTTCCTCATAAGGTGAACTTAATCTCTAGGATCAATCCACTACAGTATCTCATGACACGGCCAATGCTATCTAGACAGTTGGCATGACGGTCCATGATCCTCTCACAATTTGACACTACCTTCGTACCCCTTCGTGCGAAGAAAGGATAAATGCTAGGGGATTTCTTAGCAGCATGCCCACTTCTTGCTGACTCTCTCCTTAGTGATTATCTCCTCGATGAACAAATCATGAATTTAGGGGATACTGACATTCACTACTTGGAGATGTACTTTTATGGTGTGGCTTCCTCTCAAAGAGGAGAAGAATCACAATCTACTATTCCCGGAAAGGTAGGGGTAGGAATAATTCTCTTAACTCTGACCATGATGAGATTCTCATATCATCTGTCAAATCCTTGCACCAACAATGAAGTCAAATCTAAGGCTCTGACTGCCAGTCTAGAGTTAGCCATTACTCTAAGCATCTAGAACATCAACATCTTTGGGTATTCTCAGCTAGTTATTAACCATATCGTTGGGTCCTATAAGGTTATAAATCCCAAGCTCCATTTCTACCATAAGTTCACCATAGAGTTGTTAGCCCAAATCCTAGAGGTTACCATTTATAAGATTCCTCGAGGATAGAATGCCATAGAATATGCTTTAGCCAAGTTTTCCAAGGAGTTGGCATATGAGGATGAGTCCATCTCAATAAAGGTCCAAATAGACAAGTCATATTCTTATTTATATTGAACTCATCAAAAGTACTCTTGAAGGGGAGGTTGCCATTGCCAAGAAGGATAAGGAGTTAGATTGGATGCAACCATTCATAGATTACCTAAATAAAAGAAAACTACCTTAAGAAAAGTCCCAAGCTTAGTACATGAAGCAGAGAGCACTTTCCAATGCTCTTGTGGATGGTGTCTTATACCAGTGGTCTTTCATTCATATATGGTTACATTATTTAGACAAGCACGAAGCCTGTAAGATTATGACCAAGGTACACTCAGGATTTTGTGGAGCCAACCAATCCAGTTTGAAGATGAAAGCCAAGATGAAGAGACTAGATACTATAGGCCATCGATGATCAAAGATTTCATGGATACGGCTAGGCGATGCCACCAATGTCAAATACATGGTGTGGTGCTACACTAACCACCCAACATTCTATATGCTACATCGGCCTCATGGCCATTCAAGTATTGGGGTACCGATATAGTGGGTATGATTGATCTTCCATCTTCCAAGGGTCACCAGTTCATCTTAGCATCGACTACTTTTTTTGAATGGACAAAGGTGATTCCAAAGGTCATCCGATGTGTAGTTTTTAGGAACTATATATAAAAGTTTGGAGTGCCTTGATGAATTATATCTTATAATGGTACCGCATTCAAGAGCACCGAGATCAACAACTTTTCATAGACATAACATAGATTGAGATATTATACTATCAACAGAGGGAAATAGATTAAGCCTTCAAGAAAACTCTCATCTAAATACTAAAGAAGATACTTGACAATAAGATAGGGCATGAGCTTTGTTGAAGCCTTATGGGCCTACCGCACATATAGAACTCCAACTCTATTTTTTTCTCCTTATCAAGTCATTCTACCATTATAAGTTCAACTCCCATCACTAAGGATAGTTGTGGGTAGCAAGATCACAACATAGTAGAACTCTACGGTTAAGAGCTTGAAGGTTTGGAGGAGAGATGCATGGGCTACTGAGTTGAGATAACGCCTAGCAAAGACACTCACTCAAGAGTCGCTTTAGGTAAGTGACGCTACCCTAGTTTGTCATCCATCTTCTTGCTTTGGAGGATGTAAGTCGCTATATTTTCCTTCCTTACTTGGCCACTACACACGATGAGAGCCTTGTTAGTTTGGTAGGCCTTACTTTGTGATGGTAAGCTACCTCATGTGTTTTTTTTAAGAGGATGGGAGTCTACACTTTCTTCTTGTATTAGCCTTAGTGCACATTGGGCCAGTATATTTGAGGTTTGGGATAAGTCCCTGCGCCCCTTCCCTCTGATTCAAGTCTGGGTCTAGTCCTTCCTCTCTGCTAATAGTCACTCTAGGTCAGATAGCATCTATCCCACCGATGATAGACTATCCCAATGATCAGTTTTACTTGGAAACTTGTAAGCTACATGCTTTATTTTAAGGTTGATCATTGCACGTTGATGGGCACCTTAGGTTGGTTGGTTCTCACTATACTAATGGATACACCACACATGATGATGAATACATAATAGGTTGGTTGGTTCTCACACCTTAGGATACACAACTTATGAAAGATGTAAGTTTGCTATGCTTTCTTCTAGAGTTGGCCATTATACACCTATAAGCTTTCTTTTTCATGGCTCACGATTACGCCCCTAGCAGTACCTCCCTGAGCACTATATTTGGGTTACATCCTTCACGACCATATTTAGACACTACCTAGGTTATTATCACATTGAACAGTTCCCCTTTTCTAATAACCACTCTTGTGGTTGGAGAATCATTCTGTGGATGTGCAGATTCTCCCTTGGTCTAGTAAATCAGAGATAGGTTAAAGCTGACATAGCCCCTTCTGTGGTCCCTCACACCAACAGGTCCACAAAACATATAAACAAAAAATATATATTCACTTGTGGATTGGAGGACACCTGGTACCTTTTCCTAGTATCCTATCTTTAGGACAGTGTCAACAAAACAAGTTATAAGAATTGCCTGACTACTCTTGATTTGATATAAGTCCCCAACGATTCACTCGAGTCGCCTTAAGTAAGTTCAATTTGTTGTGCTACAATAGGTCACCCCAATAATTTTCCCCTGCTTTAGAAGATGTAAGTCTGCTACGCCTTCTTCCTAGCACATTACAAAGACAACCCCTTAGGTTTTTGCTCTACCCCATGGCCAGTAGGCTATCCCTTTGGATTTGTAAATTTGAGATAAGACAAGTCTAATATAGCCCCTTCTTAGTGGGTCCATTACACACCGACATGGTCCATAATTTAAATCTATCAAATTTTACTGAGCTCACATCCCCAGTGGATATGCCCTCAATTTGAAATAAAACTAAACCAAACAAACCATATCAAATCACATGAAATTAAGATAATATTAATTTTGACTACTTTTGAGTTGAAATAAGTCCCTAGCGATTCACTAATACACTAGGTCGGTTCGATTTGTTGTGCATCTAACAAGTCACCCTAGCGATTGTTCCTCACTTTGGAAGATGTAAGTATGCTACACCTTCTTTCTAGCACAACCGTTACACACCGAAAGGAAATCGCTTAGGTTGGCTAGCTCTACCCTACAGCCGGTAGACTATCCCTTTAGATTTGTAAACTTGAGGTAGTTCAAAGCTGATATAACCCCTTCTCAATGGGTCCATCACACACCAACATGGTCCATACATTAACTCAGATTAAATTAAACCCAATCTAATTTTTCTCATTGGAGTTAAATCACACTCTTTTCCCCAGTGGAGCCCTAAATCATATGTAAATAAGTCAAGAAAATAAATCAAATTCAAAACCAACCTCCCAGTGAGCCAAACTAAACCAATTCCCCAAATAGAGTCTAAATCAAAGAAATCCAACCAAACTCTTATCCCACAGATACATCCCCAAACAAATCTATGACATCAAACTCAATCTCCTTTAGCAGTGCTACTTCCCTAGTGGAAGGTTCATATACTTGATCCCCAACGGACTGAGCCCATATCTAGCAAATATGCCTCCACATCAATTAAAACAAAATAAATAAAGTCAATTGATCTTAATCCTGTGGATTATGGACTCTTATCTCAAGCGGATCTTCTTTCCATAAATCATATAATCAAATCAAACTCAAACCTTAGCCCCAATATATTTTCTTCTTCTATGACCTCGACATAGACCCCTCACATGTCATGTCCAATGCATGTGTGATCCCCTAGTAGATCTCCCTCCATGTCCTTGACATGGAATTCTCATCAAATATTATTTCTTCTCTTATGCACACCTTTAATAGTTCAACCAAAATCTTAACAATGTATTCCTTCAAATTACATATCTTAACATTATAATCAACATTTTATGATTTGTGATGGTGCATGCTCAAACTAACTATACAATATCATGCTAAACATATTATAGTGTCAATTAAAACACTATATATTATATTATAAAATATGATGTTATATTATAATTTACTATAATATAATATATTGTCTAACATTACACCTCATTAGAATTACTTAAAAGGAACAAATAACAAAATTTTCTCAAAATATGAATAATGTTCATTTTGGATGTAAAATTGTTATATTTTCTATTAGAAATGGTACAAAATAGCATAATTTTGTGTTGCTTCTTGGTGTGTGTGAATTTGGCCAAATTCTTCCATCTCAACCTTTGAATTAACATTTTGTGAGTTTTGACCCAATGTATTATAACAAAAGTAAAACATACTAAAATGTACAATAACATTTAGTAAGACACCACCACATTCATATATATGTGAAGTTATATTGTTTTGTACATTATATTTTAATATGCTTTCATATAATATATTATCTTTCATTACACCTTAAAATGAATTGCTTTAAGCAAAAAATTATAAATTTTGGTTGAAAATGAACATTTTTTTTTGGATGCAAAATTCTATTATTTTGATTAAATGACACACCATGGCACACCCCTAATGATGTTCCCAAAAGCTTACCATAATTTTGGCCAAATCCCATCATCTCAACAGTATTTTTATGAATTATACTAGTACAAACTCTTCTACATCATACTATAACAAACTAAATTATGCTAAAAAATAAGTAGTAATACACAATAGTATGCTATAATGCATGATGCTACACTATGTTATGGCATCCTATATTATAATACACTATAACATATTATATTATATTATATTATATTGCATATCACATCACAAGTGATTTCTTAAGATAAAAAAAATCATAAAATTAGTCTAAACAATAAAAAACTATATATTTTAGTAGTATCATTTACATATTTTAAGTTGAAACAATATATTATGATGTCATGCTCTACCTATTATGAATTTGTCAAAATTCCACCATTTTAAAGTCTAAATCAACATTTTATAAATAATGCTAGTGTAGGCTTGATTGCATGATTGTAAAATACTAAAAGAATTTAAATTGTAGAACAATATATTATGATATATGATGTTATACTATGCTAACATATAATATTTATTTTGAACATAAAATCTTACTTTTTAGACTAAAAGTGATAGCACACCTTTGGTACTACAACCTAATTCCCACTTCAAATTTAACAAATTTCATCATCTAATTTATTAAATCAATATTTTCATGATTTATATTAATATAACTATAGGTACAATACCATAATATACTAAAATAATTCAAAACATCTTATAACATCCAAAACACATCACTACATGCTCAAATATATGATGCTACATTATACTATAATATATTGTATTATAATATGATTTAGGGTTAGGTTTATTCAAATCTTTAATTATCAAGGGAGAGTCTCTTGATAACATTTTCTTTAGCTACCATAACTATGTTAGGATTAGGTCATTCTTAAGATCTACTCTAATGACATCTTTATTCAAGGTTTAGGTGGGTTTAGGGTTAGGTTTGGGTTTGTTTAATTTAGGATTTAGGGTTTAGGGTTTTAGGTTAGGTTAGTTTAAGGTTTAGGGTTTGGGGTTTAGGGTTTGGGTTTATGGGTTTATGTTTGGTTTGTTTTAGGTTTAGCATTTAGGGTTTAGGGTTTGGGTTTAGGGTTTAGAGTTTGGTTTATGGTTTTAAGGTTTGGGGTTTAGGGTTTATGGTTTAGGTTTAGGTTTAATTTAAGTTTTAGTTTAGGGTTTAGGGTTTAGGATTTAGGGTTTAGAGTTTAAGAAATTTCTTTTAACAAAGAAAAAATTTAGATTCAACATTTCTTCTTTTCGATTTCAACAACCAAGTAGTACCCAAGTTTTTTAAGGCATAGGTGATGACATATATAACAAATAAGCACCCATAGTAGAACCATTTCTACTGTAAAGACATAGTTTCATAAGCAGCAGATTGGATCAGTTGTTCTTCAGTTTCCAGTTTCCATTAGAACCACCCCTGCTTATTGAGTAGCAGGATCTGCCATTATGTCCCCGATCTCTCCCTTCGCCACCACCAAGGTTGTAACCTATATCACTCCTCCCGCCTTCATAACTATCACTTCTCTAACCACCACCTCCATATCCACCACCACTACAATAACCTAAGACCTCGCCTTCACCTCGCCAGATCTAAACCCAGCCTACTTAATGGTGATGTTCCCGCCATAAAAGTTTCAACTTATTCTTAGGGTTTATGGTTAGTTTAGGGTTTTTGGGGGGTTTAGAGTTTAGGGTTTGGGGTTTATGGTTTATAGTGGTTTTAGTTTGGGTTTAGGGTTTAGGATTAGGTTTTTGGTTTAGGTTTAAGTTTAGGGTTTAGAGTTTTGTGGTTTAGGTTTGGTTTAGGGTTTAGGTTTTAGGTTTAGGGTTTAGGATAGATTTAGGTTCTAAGTTTAGGGTTTGGGGTTTAGGTTTAAAGATTTAGATTTAGGTTTTTTTAAATTACAAACCAAGAGGTTTAGGTTTATTTAGTTTATTTATTTTATTTTTTATTTGAGTTTATTTATTTTTTTTATTTTTAGTTTATTTTTATTTTTGTTTAGTTTTTATTTTATTTATTTTATTTATTTGTGTTTTTATTTTAGTTTTATTTTGGTTTAGGTTTATTTTAGTTGAGTTTTATTTTATTTTTTTTAGTTTAGTTTTATTTTATTTTAGGTTTAAGTTTATTTTATTTTATTTTAGTTTAAGTTTTTTATTTTGCATATTTTAGGTTTTATTTTTAATTTTAGAAGTTTATTTTAAAGATTTATTTAGTTTATTTTATTTTAGTTTAGTTAATTTATTTTAGGATTTTAGGTTTATTTATTTTAGTTTAGTTTATTTTAGTTTAGTTTTAGGTTTATTTTATTTTTTTTAGGTTTAAGTTTTTTTTATAGTTTAGGGTTTAGGTTTTATCTTTTATGTATTTTTAGGTTTTATTTTTAGGAATATTTTTTTGGTTTATCTTTTTATTTAGTTTTTAATTTATTTTATTTTATTTTAGTTTTTTTATTTATTTTAAGGTTTTATTTATTTTGTTTAGTTTAGGTTTATTTATTTTATTTTAGTTTATTTTATATTTTATATTTTATTTTTAGGTTTAGCTTTAGGTTTAGGTTTTAGTTTATGTTTATTTTTTTTTTATTTTATTTTTTTTTAGGTTTTTTATTTTTATTTAAGTTTTACTTAGTTTAGGATTATTTTTTATTTTTTAGGGTTTAGGTTAGTTTAGGTTTTTAGGGTTTAGGTTAGGGTTTAGGGTTAGGGTTTAAGTTTTAGTTTAGGTTTTTTTAATAGAGAATAAATTTAGGTTCAACATTTCTTCTTCTTTCATCAAACAAGTAGCACCCCAAGTTTTCTAAGACACAAGCGACATAAAAAATGAGCCCATAGAGCAAATCAAAATCCCTAGATAAGTTGAACCATCTTGTAAAGTCACCATTCCATATTGAGGATCGATCGCTCTTCAATCCAGCCACAATAGAACCACCCACTGGCCGAGTAGCGATCCACCATTATATCCTGATCCTCCTCGCCACCACCATGGTAACCTCCATTGCTCCTCCACCTCCATAACCACCACACTCGACCACACCACCTTCATCCACCAACACCTCCAGATCCCCACCACCACCATTGGATAACCGCCATTTCTTTGTTTGTCTCCACCTTGATCTGACCAGGCATGTGATGTTCCTCCAAGGTTCCATTCTGGTTTCATTTATTAGGTTTTTTTTAGGTTTATTTTTAATTCTTTTAGGTACTTTAGGTTTAGTTTAGGTTTGGGGTTTAGTTTAGGGTTTAGTGAGTTTAGGGTTTTGGTTTTTTAGGTTTAGGGTTTGGCTTAGGGGTTTGGTTAGGGTTGTTTTAGGGTTTTAATGTTTAGGTTTTAGGGTTTAGGGTTTATGAGGATTAGGTTTAGGGTTTAGGAAGAGTGCTTTAGGATGAGGGTTTGAGAGTTTAGTGGGGGTTTAGGGGAGGGTTTAGGGTTTAGGGTTTAGGATTTAGGGTTTAGGTGTTAGGGTTTAGGATTTAGGAGTAGGGTTTATAATTTTTTTAAATTAAAAAGCAAGTTTATTTAGTTTAAGTTTATTTTATTTTTATTTTATTTATTTATTTATTTATTTATTTATTTATTTATTTATTTAGGTTTATTATTTTTTAGTTTAGGTTTAGGTTTATTTATTTTAGTTTAGTTTTATTTTATTTTATTTAGGTTTAGTTTTATTTTTTATGTTTAGGTTTATTTTATTTTTTAGGTTTATATTTAGGTTTTATTTTTTAGTTTAGGTTTAGTTTATTTATTTATATTTTGTTTTTTAGGTTAGGTTTAGGATTTATTTATTTTAGTTTTAGGTTTATTTTATTTCATTTATTTTAGGTTTAGGTTTTTTAGTTTTAATATTTTTAAAATTAATTTTAGGTTTATTTTTAGGTTAGGTTTAGGTTTTTATTTAGTTTTATTTTATTTTATTTTAGGTTTATTTTATTTATTTTATTTTTTAGGTTTATTTTAAATTTTTTGTTTAGTTTAGGTTTTATTTTTTATTTTATTATATTTTATGTTTAGGTTTAAATTTTAGGTTTATAGGTTTAGGTTTTTGTTTATTTTTATTTTTTATTTTATTTAGTTTAGGTTTATTTATTTATATTTTAGGTTTAATTTAGTTTAGTTTGGGTTTTATTTAGGGTTTAGTTTTTTAGTGTTTAAGATTTAGGATTTAGGGTTTAGCATTTTGGTTTAGGTTTAGGTTTAGGGTTTTAATTTAGAGTTTAGGGATTAGGGTTTAGGTTTTAGACTTAGGGTTTTATTTATATTTATATTTATTATTATTATTATTTAATTTAAGTAAACTAGGTTTAAGTTTATTTTATTTATTTATTTTTATTTTTTTTTTTAAATTTTATTTTTTATTTAGTTTATTTTTTTATTTATTTTATTTAGTTTTTTATTTTAATTTATTTTAGTTTAGGTTTAGTTTAGTTTTTTAGTTTTATTTTATGTTTAAGTTTTTATTTATTTTAGGTTTAGATTTAGGTTTTATTTTATTTTTTTTAAGTTTTTTTTATTTTAGGTTTATTTATTTTTTTTTTTTTAGGTTTAGATATTTTTATTTATTTTATTTAGGTTTATTTTAGGTTTTGTTTAGTTTTAGGTTTATTATTTTAGTTTATTTATTTATTTTTAGTTTAGTTTAGTAGGTTTAGGTTTTTTCTTTTAGTTTAGGGTTTAGGTTTATTTTATTTATTTATTTTTTTAAGTTTATTTTTTAGGTTTATTTTATTTAGTTTTTATTTTTATTTTATTTTATAGGTTTAGTTTTTATTTTATTTATGTTTATTTTAGTTTAATTTAGGTTTTATTTATTTTAATTTAGTTTAGTTATTTCATTTTATAGGTTTAGGTTTAGGTTTTAGTTATTTTATTTATTTTATTTATTTTATTTTATTTTAGTTTAGGTTTATTTATTTTATTTTTAGGTTTTATTTAGTTTATTTAGGTTTCTTTTGGGTTTAGGTTAGTTGGGGTTTAGGGTTTAGGATTTTTAGGGTTTTGGGTTTAGGGTTTAGGGTTTAGGGTTCTAGGGTTTAGGGTTTAGGGTTTAGGGTTTAGGATTTAGGTTTTGTTTAGTTTATTCTAATTTAGTAGGGTTTAGGGTTTTAGTTTTTCTTTTTAATAAAAAACAAATTCAAATTCAATATTCTTCTTTTAATTTCATCAACCAAGTACAAGTTTTCTAAGACACAGACATAGATAAAAAATAAGCACCATAGAGCAAATAAAAACCCTACAAAACTAGAACTGTAAAGACACAATTCCATAAGCAGCATATTGGATCAGTCATTCTTCAATTTCTCCATTCCCATCGAACACCGCCTCGAGTAGGATCCACCATCATATCTCGATCTCTCCTCTAACACCACCATGCCGTAACCTCCGCTATTCCTCTCACCTCCATAACCACCATAGCTCACCACCACCTCTATATCCACCGACCTCCAAATCCCCACCACCACTGCGGATAACTCGCCTCTGCATCCACCAGATCTAGATTTTGTTTGATGGTGATGTTCTGCATTCACATTCTTAGGGTTTAGGTTTAGTTTTTTTAGGTTTATTTTTTTATTTTTTTATTTTAGGTTTAGGTTTAGTTTAGGTTTAGGTTGTGGTTTAGGGTTTAGGGTTTAGATTTAGTTTAGGGTTTATGATTAGGTTTAGTTTATGCTTTAGGTTTTAGAGTTTAGTTTAGTGGGGGAGTGGGTTTAGGGTTTAGGAGTGGTTTGAGTAGTGTTGAGGGTTTAGAGGTTAGATAGGTAGTGTATAGGGAAGGTTAGTAGAATCAGTGGTGAGTTTAGGTAGGTGGTATAGTTAGAGTTTAGGGCCCAGGGTTGGTAGGGTATGTCAGCCTAGGATGGTTTATTTAGGTTTGTGGGGTTTAGGGTTTAGGTGGGATTTAGGGTTTAGATTTTTAGATCTTTTTTAAGATTTAATGCAAAAGTTATTTTATTTTTTATTTATTTAGTTTATCTTATTTTTATTTTATTTAGGTTTATTTTTTTACTTAGTTTATTTTATTTTTTTTTTTTAATTTAGTTTAAGGTTTAGCTAGTTTTATTTTCTCAGTTTCATTTTTTTTATTTAAGATTAGGTTTTATTTTTAATTTTAGTTTAGGTTTAGGTTTTATTTTATTTTTTTTTAGGTTTTAATTTTAAGTTTATTTTAGGTTTTATTTTAGGTTTAAATTAATTTTATATTTTATTTTATTTTGTTTATGTTTATTTTAGGTTTTTTAGTTTTAGTTTAGTTTATCTTAGTTTAGGTTTAGGATTATTTTATTTTATTTTAGGATTGTTGTTTTATAGTTTAGTGTTTAGGTTTTATTTTTTATTTATTTTTTTTATATTTTATTTTATTTTTTAGGTTTAGGTTTTTTTTTAGCTTTATTTTATTTTATTTTAGATTTATATTTTATTTTATTTTTATTATTTTATTTTTTATTTTTTTTTAGGTTTTAATTTTAATTTTAATTTTATTTTAGTTTTATTTTTTATTTTATTTTCTTTTTTGGTTTAGGTTTTAGTTTATGTTTTTATTTTATTTTATTTTTTTATTTTATTTTGGTTTAGGTTTTTTTTTTACTTATTTTATGTTTAGGTTTTATTTAGTTTAGGTTTTAGCTATTTATTATTTAGGGTTTTATTTTAGGTTTATTTTAGGTTTTATTTTTAGTTTAGATTTATTTATTTTAGTTTATTTTTTAGTTTAGGTTTAGGTTTAGGTTTAGGTTTTATTTATTTTAGTTTAGTTTATTTTATTTTAAGTTTATTTTATTTTATTTATTTTATTTTAGATAAGTTTATATTTTTTTGTTTGATTTTTTATTTATTTTATTTTTATTTATTTTTTTATGATTAGGTTTTATTTAATTTTTATTTTATTTTATTTAGGTTTATTTTATTTTTTATTTTATTTTTTTATTTTATTTTATTTAGGTTTTTATTCTAGGTTTTATTTTATTTTTTTATTTTAGTTTTATTTATTTTATTTTATTTTATTTATTTTATTTTATTTTATTTTTAGGTTTAGGTTTTATTTTAGGTTTTTGTTTTTATTTTATTTTTTTATTTTATTTTGGTATACAATTTTTTATTTATTTTATTTTTTTTTTTATTTACTTTTTTTAGGCCAGGTTTGTAGGCTATGGTTTAGGGTTTAGGCCTGGGGTTTATGATTAGTTTAGTTTTGTAGAGTTTAGGGTTTAGGGTTTTAGGTTTAGGTGGCCTAGGGTTTAGGTGGGGTAGGGTTTAGGTTTTAGGGGCTCAGGTTAAGCTCAAGTTAGTTTAGGTTTTGGTTTAGTTTTAGGTTTGGGTTTGGTAAGTTGAGTTTAGGGGTTTAGAGAGGGGTTTAGGTTTAGGTAGGGTTTAGGAGTTAAGGTTTAGAGTTGTGGTTTAGGGTTTAGGTTTGTTAGAGGTTTAGGTTTAGGGTTTTAGGTTTGGGAGAGAATTTTGTTATAATCAACTTGTATTTTAAATTTTGATGATGTTAAAAGGGAGAGAAAAAAATGTTGGAGAATATAAATGATGTTGATTTTAATTTTATTTTCGATATGTATTTATGTGAGGGGAAAAATTTATAATATAATTTTACCCTTAACACAAACATCAATAAATATGAGATTGTTAAGAATACATTTTATATCTCACCATTTGATTTGATGATAACAAATCTTGTGTAATAAAGATTAATATTTTCTTTGTAGGATGAATTATTCAAATTAATCATTATGATTATCATTATTAATTTAAATTTTATAGATAAAAAATATATTTTCTTAAAGTTGCTAGTTATTTATTTAAGATATTTCAAGAAATTCATGACTCAACTTGCTTCATTAAATTGAGAAAGTCATATCTTTGGACAAGGGCTATTTGAAAATTTTCATAGGACTTGTAAAATTAAATAAATTAAAGCTCACAAAATGAATATTTTGCTGAATTATTTTCATCTTGTTTATTTTGATTTTTAAAATGTTTTGCCATATTTAATTTACATTATTTCCAATTTTCATGAAATTATTTTATCTCGATAATTTGACTACTAGTTTAGCCTTATCCATTACATCTAAACTTGAGTTTAGTTCATTTATTTCTTCTTCAATCAATTTTCACACTTATAATAATTTCTATCCATTATTTTTTAGCATGAGAATTAATTTATTTACTTAATTATCCAAAGTACCCTTATTGAGATTAAAAGTTTAAAAGGAGAGAATACTAATATTATAAGTAAATTAAATGACATATCTTTTTTTTTACAACTTTTAGTTTCCCTCATGCTTTACATTCAAATCCATTCATGTCATGCAAGCAATATTTATGAAACTCACATACTTTAAATTCTTGTGCATCTAACATGCATGTTAGTTTATTCTTATAATTAAACCTAGAAGTTATTATTCATTTATGTATACTTTGCCCAATGTTATACGTACTTTTTATTGTAGGCAAGTTTCATATGTTTGATCATTTAGGAGATCAATATAATTAAATGCTTCATCTTTGTGCATTTGGATTCCTAAGGGAACTAAGTTGCATTGTCCATCATCTACTTATTCAAATATTTATAATGCTACTACTATTAGTAGATCTAAGATTTCTTGGATACCAAAATCTAGGAAATGAGATTGTATATTAGAATTGTCTTCATGATAGACTAGTGAAGACAAGTCATTAATTCAAGTATACAAAGCAACCTTTAAATATAATAGTATATAAGAAGGAATAATATGAGGTAACATATTTTGTATTATTCATTAATACCTTCCTTACATGTATTTAGGTCTTATGATTAGTTCTATTTCATTCATGTCTAACTAGTTTAGTTAAGCTTCATATTTTTTATTTTTTTAATGAATGAGTTGTTTTAAAATATGATTTGAAAATAATTCTATAAATCACATGAAATCTATATTTTAAATATTATTTGACTTATTTTGGAATAATATTTTCATAGACTTTATGAGTTTTACATTATTTTACCAATGAATTTTTAAATTCAATTTTTTTTTAAAATTCGTGATAAGTAAATTTAGTTGCTACCCTATGTAGATCTTTTAATCTTTAAACTAAGGAGTTTGGGATCACTTATTTTTTTTTTTTTTTTTTTTTTTTTTTGTTTATATTTTGTTTCAAAGTAAAAAATATTTGATGGCTATTATTATTTTTTAAAACACTCTAAAGATCTAAAGGTAGTTTTAAGTGTTTTTAAAAATAATGTTATTGGTTTTTAAAAAAAAACATAAAAAATACATCAAACAAACATGTTTCTAAAGATATCATAAAAATTGAAAAAAAAAACATAATTAGTTTATAGTTTTGAAGATAATATGCTTTACATAATTGATATTTACAATTTTATAAGTGATTTGATCTCTTATGCCCCTTTAATAATTTTTTGATTTTTGTTAGTTTATTGATTTTATCAAGCTTATTCTCATATGGTTTGTGATCCAAGGTCAATATGCTTAATTTGAAACTCATCATTTCTTGGTATAGTTTATGATTATTAATTTTCCTTATGTTAAAAAAAAATGGATATAATTCATAAATTAGCTTTTATGCATTAAATTGGAACAAATATAAAATTAGCTTTATGAATCATTTTGAATGATTAGAAATTTGCTTGTAATATCTATCTTCATTATTCATAAAAATCTATCATTTTTAGCCTATATTCTAAATTTAACATTTAATACGATTGCATTTCATTTGATGATAAGATAATTTTAGTTGGTATCTTAAGTTATCATTACTTTCAAAAGATTATTCATTTTGATTAACTAAGTTGTAGAATATGAAAAAAATTTATTTTAGAAACATGTTTGTATTCTTCTTATGCTTAATTGTATATTTTCATTGCATATGACATTTGCCTTCATTTACATGTCTAATCAAAGTTAGTTTCATATTTTTAAAAAATACAAATTGGTTTACATTAAACATAAGATAATATCAAGCATGTTAATTAGTATTCATCTTTATCATCACATGCTTAATTTAATTATAGAACTAATTAAAGGGGATAAATTTGTTGATATAATCAACTTGTTTTTTTAAATTTTTGATGATCTAAGGAGAGAAAAATTAATGTTGGAGAATATCACAAATGATGTTGATTATAATTTTATTTTATCGATGCATTTATTGATGGGGAGAAAAATTCTTTATAATATAATTTTACCCTTCACACTAACATCAATTTGTCATCATAAAATAGGAGATTGTTAAGAATACACTTTATATCTCTCACCATTTGATTTGATGATAACAAATCTTTTGTAATATTAACATTTTCTTTGTAGGATGAATTATTCATATTAATCATTATGATTATCATTGTTAAATTTTTTATAGATAAAAATATATTTTCTTTAATATATTAATTATTTATTTCAAGTGTTTCAAGAAATTAATCAGACTCAACTTGCTTCATTAAATTGGGAAAGTCATATCCGTTTAGACAGGGGCTATTTGAGAATTTCCATAGAACTTGTAAAATAAAATAAATTAAAGCTCACAAAAATGAAAATATTTGCTAAATTATTTTTATCTTATTTATTTTTATTTTTAAAATATTTCACCATATTTAATTTACATTATTTTACAATTTTCATTAAATTTTTTCTTGTAGATAATTTAATTACTTGCACTTAGTTTAACCTTATCCGTTGTATTTAAACTTGAGTTCAATT
>CM038229.1:11691808-11763141 GCA_021442155.1 Cymbidium sinense | reverse complement strand
GTTGTGTGGTTTATTTTAGCTAACCTTTATTTTGTAGGTGTTAGTTAGATTTCACTTTTCCTTTTCATGTGTAAATTTGTGCAATAATTATTGTGGAATTGTTAGGATGAGCATTGGTCATAAGATCCTATCTTATGCACCATGAGCAGCATCTACCTTCCAACCATCCAAAGAAGGAACCAAAGAAGAAAGAAGAAATAAAGCTTGAAGACCCCCATAACAATGAATTCCTTGCTTAATTATAATTTAATTCATTTGTAATCCGGGTTGTATAAGGGTAGAGATTAGCTACCACATTTGATATTTTTGGGTTTGTGCGATGGTGCCTGACCACAATGGCCACTTATTCTTTTTTTATGATTAGCTTTATAAATTGGTTGATGATTTGTTTAGCTTTTGAATTAAGTGGCATGCTTTTCCTAGTTTCTTCCTTGCTTTATGTATGGCCTGGATGTGGATTAGGCTCTTTAGGGAAAAATAAATCTTTTACCCAACTTAACAACTCAAATTAAAATAAATAACTCATAACCTCATCTAAAGCTTAGGTTTAAAATCAAGATAAAAGAATTAGCAACCCCTTAGTTGGATGAGCATTTCTTTTGTAATATCATGCAAATGCATCTTATTTCACTCTTGATTGGAGGGCTTCCACCTTGGAGAGAAACTTGGCTTGACCTTTGAGAGCCATGGTGGAAACTCACCTCCTCCCTTCTGATTTTGGCCAATAACCTTCTTTCTCATGCATTAGTCATATGAATCCTATTATCTGAGTCATAATTGTCCAAAAATAAAAATAAAATGAAATTTGAATTGCATTAGATTTAGGTCATTTGAAGTATGCCCTTTACATGATCTAGTCACTTTAGGAGTGAGTTTAAGGACTTAATCTCTTTCTAAATAAATAATAGCCTAGCTATCTTGCATAAGCATAATGACTTGCCTACATGTATTTAAACTCATAGGAGGAGTTAGTTGGTGGCCACCCCCAAGCGGTTGTAAGTCCAAGTTGTCTGGTGGTTTGTCGTCTCTTGTGGAGACAAACCAAATACCCATTTTCACCTTAGATTTAGGTTGTGCTTTGGCCCTCACCAAAGCTCCCTAGATTTATGTTCTGAGATTGCTTCTCTCCTTTGTGGGCCATAAGCATAATTCCTCACCTCTTAGGCATTTCTTAATCTTGTGTTAAGGAATCATAAGTCCAAATTTCTAATGAAAATTCAACTCAAACAAACTAAATCAATTTCAAAAATGTAAAGCCCAACTGTAGGATAATTTGAGATGCTCATTAGGTTTCCTAATATCATGAGCATCTTCTACTTATCTTCAATTTTGGCTTTTATAACTCCTCCCTTTGATCAATCTCATTTGATCTTCAAAACCAATCGATTGATAGTCTTTTCCTATTGAAATCTTTGAAGACAAAGATCATTTACCTTAATCAAGAGTTTTCCAAATCCCATTTCATGATGAAGTAGGGAAGAATCTTTACATATGGACCCATCATCCTAAGGAGTCCTTATTGAGGTGATTAGGTCCATTCTAAGGTAGTGACTTCTGTCTTTCGAGATAGTACACTATTTCCTTGATGATGTACTCGATCACTTGAATAAGTACATCTATAGATCGTGGCATCTTAAAAGATGAATTTTATAGGCTTTCCTTTTTCATTTCTCCTAACAGATTTGAAAGGCCATTCACATATTAGAAATTTTCACCACAAATTTTTTTGGCGACTCCATGGGATGGTTCTTCTCTCCATCTTTGGTAAATGATCATTGTCTTTGAGTATCGATAGTGGGTTTGTACTTTGGTATGAATCCAAGACTATCCTTCTTTCCATTGGCACTTAGCTCATTTCATTCTTAAGTTGAGTTAGCCAACATCTTTAGGTTTTAGGACTGCATTCCTTGTTGGTCTTAAAACCCCGTTGTGTTCTCCAATGGGTAAAATGAAAAGATCTAAATAAAAAAAAGAAAACATTTTTAAAGACTTCCTCCTTATCATTTTCATGATAAGGAAAGGTTCATCCAAAAATAATAAATCTTCCATAAAGAACTTTTCTTTTCAAAAGCACCTTTTCAAAAAGTGCACTTAATAAAAAATTTTCCCACAAAATTTTGTCACCCTCATTTAACAATTCACATAATTATTAATGTAGGGATTTTCAAAAAAAGTAAAACTAAACAACATTTTTCAAAAGCACAAATGAACATCTTCTTTCAATTCACTTTGATGAAGATGTCATTTTCAAAATAAAATGAATAAAAGTTTTCAAAAAGCACGCATGAATCTTTCTATTCAATACATTCACACTTATTGAATGGAAAGTTCACTTCCAAACAAAAATAAAATTTTCAAAAAGCACACATGAACACCTTCATTTAATATACTCAAATTTATTAAATGAAGATTTCATTCCCAACTAAAAATAAAATATCATTTGGAAATCTCTTTTGAACACATCTCACATATGTTTTAAGTTGAATTCCTCTCTTTCAAAAAAGCAACAATCACACATAAAACAAAAAAAATTCATATTTCAAAATAAGATTGATCTCCATTCTACATACCTAAATTTGTGAATGGAAGTCCATTTTCAAAATAAAAAAAAATCAACAATCATATTTCAAAATTTTTCAAAACACATTTGGAACTTCATTTAACATACCCAAATTTGTTAAGTGAAGTCTCCAAATCAAAATTCAAAATTTTCAAACACATTCAGAACTTCATTTAACAAACCCAAATTTGTTAAGTGAAGTCTCCAAATTTAAAATCCAAAAAAAAAGTTAACACATTTTGGAACCTCATTTAGCATAATCAAATTTACTAAGTGAAGTTCCCAAATCAAAAAATCAAAAATCAACAATTTTGAAAGCACATTTGGAACTTCATTTGACATACCCAAATTTGTTAAGTGAAGTCTCCAAACTCAAAATCCAAAAAAAAATTTTCAAACAACTTTTGGAACTTCATTTAGGATACTCAAATTTGCTAAGTGAAGTTTCCAAATCCAAAATCAAACATTTTTCAAAACATTTTTTAGAACTTCATACTCAAATTTGCTAAGTGAAGTTTCCAAAATCAAAACCAAAATTTTCAAACACCTTTGGAGCTTCTTTCCTTAGCATACCAAATTTTCTAAGGAAGTTTCCATTTTCAAAACTAAAATGAAATCAAAATCTTGAACACCATTTGGAATTTCATTTAGCATACTCAAATTTTCTAAGTGAAATTTCCATTTCACAAAACCAAGTGGGACTTCATCTTTAGCATACCAAATTTGCTAAAGTTGAATCTCCACTTTCAATCACCTCAAAAACAAAATGAAACACTTAGGAGCATACCAAATTTTCTAAGGATCCTACCCTTTTAAAAAAATCAAAACATCAAACAAAATGAAACACTTAAGATTTTCTTAGTATACTTAAATTTGCAAGAATCCTATTTTCAAAAATCAAACAAAATACACTTGGGTTCTTCACTTAGCATAGCTAAATTTTCTAAGTAGAATTCCAAATTTTCCAAATCAAAACAAAATTCACAAAAAGAAATAATCACTTTCTCAAACACTTCACTTAGCATACTTAAATTTGCTAAGTAAGAAAAATTCCAAAATCAATCAAACAAAAACAAAATAATTTGACCCTTACTTTTGCATACCTAAATTTGTTAAAGCAAAGGGTCCTCAAAATTAAAAATTCATATTCAAACAACATGAACCTATGGAAGCATCCTTATCAAAATTTTGATCCATATTTCAACATACCTAAATTTGTTGAAGTTGGATTCATATTCAAATTCCTCTTTCAATCAATCTTCTCAAATCCATTTGAACCCCACTTAACACTTCCAAGTTGTTGGATGTGGGTTCAAATTTTCAAATTCAAAATTCAAAATCTATGGAGATAAAATCGACACAAGTTAATTTCTCATTGTAGATTCTTTTCAATAGTTAGTTTTTAGTCTATTAGTTATTATGGCCGGTTCTCAGTTTGTCTTTCACCTTCCCCATGGTATGGATCTAGCTTTAGATGACTTCCCATGGACCATACCCACCTGATTCACTTTGGTCAGGGATTTGAGGGAGAGCTAGGATCAATTGTGAGGGCATTCGCCTCACCACAATCAGTAGGACCAAGGTGACCGGGTAGTCTTGTTGATAGACTTACTTACCTTCGATTCTAATGTCTCCTCATTGAAGAGGAAAGTTGGCAGTACCACACTTAGTTGTTATAGTATGCAGCAGTAGTACCAGCTCCAATTGCAGTTCATCCCAAAGTTGCTCATGTTGCCCTAGTGGGGGCCAGTACCCTAACATCTATACCCTCTAAGGGTAAAGCTCCCCTAGTCTCAGGCTTTTCCTCCCCTACATTTGAGTATGGGTCTAGCACACTCCTCCCATCTATCATGCAATGTAGGAACAAGAATCACATGATCAAGCGATCACACTGGATAGGGAGCTAGAGGCTTCGATGGATGGATAGTCTCCCATTATCACTTCACCACTGGTTACAGCAAACCAGTTCCATCCTCTCTCTAGATCGACATGGAGGATGCCAGGAGGATCCGTTCATCACCTCCTTCAGTGGTGCACTTGCAACCGTTTCTAGAGGAGGAGGTCATATGAGCCTCGATCTATTTTATGCCAAGTAGGCAGAGCATACGACACTCAGTCTGCACTAGTTGATCTTGATCTATTATCCCCCCCGCGCATAGGGAGGTAGATTCAAGGAGGGCCCATGAGGCCCATACACACATTACTAGCAAGAGTGATGGAGGTCGTCGGTTGTCACTTTGATTGATTTTCTAACTCGGTGCACTACCCACGACCATACTGATAGTATTCTTCTCACTAGGACTAGCCACCATAGAAGGGCAGTTCTTGTGCACAGAGAGTCGGTGGTGTCTCCACCCCACTGCTCTACCCCTCATCCGTCATTGCCAGTACATGTTACAACATCTCCCATTCCATCTAAGGCCATGAAGGCACATCAGAAAAAGCACCCCATTGGTGATCTGACTATAGCCAAGGGATCCTACCCTTCTACACCATCCATTGTGGTAGGGCTGAGCTCTCCTACTCGACCTTCTACCCTAATGGTGCGGCGGAAGGTGTGGCGACCCCGAAGCATCATGGTCGTCCCTTCACCAACTCCACCCACAACCAGAGATGGAGATGGTGATAGTTATTACAAATATTCGATGATAGTTCTTCGGTAGTGGAGGAACATCCTAGGATTTTACCCTCTTATAGCGTAGTCATAGTATCATTCATCTAGTGAGTATAGTCCACAGGATTGACTCTCCGTGATAGCGAGGTCGGTGCCTCTCAGTGCACGATAGTGATCACACTGTTCAGCTAAACTATTTGTACCTACTGAGTTGGATCATTCCTTAGATGAAATAGTTGCACATTATTTCATGGAGAAGAAAGAAATCTTGGGGTATGCTGATCCGATGAAGAGAGAGTCAGCTTTGATCCCTGAAGATGATGACTTGATGGGAGATTTAGCTGGAGTATGCATGGTTGACACTAGAGGATCTCTTCTTAGGGAGAAACAGGCCATGGAAGGTGATGAGGTTGATCAAGAGGACACCACAGAATCAGCCCAACACCTCTGACATCAATGACGTAGAAGGATGACCAGATTGATAGGATGGCACATTAGTTATAGGACTTGTTAGCAGCAGTGTCAATGCTTCAGAAACAAGCCCCTTTAGTTCATCTTACCATAGTCAACATGTCGGCTGAGTTAGTGAATGTCTTGATCTAGTTAAGACTCTACCTCCCATTGAGCAAGGTAGCACTAGCTTGTATAGGAAGGTAGTGGAAAGTACCTCCATATAAGAAAAATATATAAAATCAAAGGAAGCTTTGGCTCAAGCCAGGGGAGGATCATCAGTTCCAAAGGGTAGACCCTACCCAAAAAAATTTGATGCTATCTAATCCAAGGGTTTTATCCTTCCTTTAAAAGCTTTGATGTTAGGTAAAATTTGGGGTAGCCATAGCTCATTTTAGGCTAATTATTGCGAGATGCCCACAATGATTGGTGAGACATTCAGTTCTTTATCAAGAACTCTTTATCAAGGGGTTGCTCTTAATTGATCTCTTTGTAGCACTCGGTGAGTCACTTGTTGATTATATTCTCCGATGGCATAACCTGAGTATGAAGTGTGAAGCACAGCTATCTGAACATCATACCATTGAGATTCTCTTGAAGAATATCCATGGCCCACTCGCCTTCATGTTTAAGGGCTTCACTATCAAGACATTTGAGAAGCTAATCAAGGTAGCTAGTCTACAAGGAGAGGTAAGTTGCTTTTCAGATCGTTTACTAAGCAAAAGTAGAAGGTCTATGAGAAGAAGCGGTAGTAGAAATGGTTGACAAAGGGAAGCGCTAGAGATCATTCAGAGGCCATGACCTCGAGCCTCCACCTCTTTTGCCATCACTGAGGCAACCCTACAGTCTCCACGACCTCCATGGCCGACATAGCCACCACCCATCCATACCATGTATGCATGCATACCACCAAGTAGCTATGGTCCACCTACTCTTTTAGATAAGTTAAACAAACCTTATTAATTTAAGAGGAGGTAATCAGAAAATCTTTAAGAATCTCTTAAAGAAACTGATTTTAGCTACCCGAGCCTAGAGACAGAGGAAGTAGGCAAAAGTCATGATCCAAACTTTTTCCCTTACCACCGAATGCTAGGCCACATTTTGGAGGATTGCTTCACATTCAAGGACTGGCTTGAACATAGTTTCAAGACCGGTGTTGTAGTTATCCCAAAGGAATACCTTGTGGAACAACCTTCTAGTTCCATTAGGGTAATCCTTGGGGATACATGTGATCCTACCAAAACCAAGAAAAGTTGGGACATTTCTTCATAAAACCTCTAAAATAATTCAAAAGATCAAGAAGCTTTCCTTGAAGGTTCCTGAGTCAGCTTAAACCTCCAACACCATGGAAG
The DNA here is from genome assembly GCA_021442155.1 of Cymbidium sinense. Lineage (NCBI taxonomy): Eukaryota > Viridiplantae > Streptophyta > Magnoliopsida > Asparagales > Orchidaceae > Cymbidium > Cymbidium sinense. The sequence continues at coordinate 11,756,165 of CM038229.1, read as the reverse complement.
GTTTGCAAGTTGCCAATGCCAACTGTAGGAAAGTGAGAGCTCGTAGCAGCAGTAATAATAATGTCGACCAGATAGCCCTTAGCATAGCCAACCATGTCTAGCCTCCATCCTTGGTTGCTTCCACCAATGACTTATTCCATTTAGCTAGCTTTTCTTCTTCTACTACTAGAACTCTTGTATCGGTGGATAAGGGCATCAAATCCCTTTACTCACTTTGACTTCTACTTTGTACCTCCAAATAATTCAGAAATTGAAGAATAAAGCTAGTTTGAATTACATCTGTCTGGGTTGTCTTCTTCTATTCCTAACGATAACTCTTTAAGTCTAAATATAATAATTCTATCTTTTTCTTTTATTCATAGTTGGACTTTCCAACGAATACTAGTTCACCTCTTGAGATAGACTTGGAATCATCGATTGAGGGTCCCATAGAAGAAGATGTAGGTGAGCGAAGTGCGGTGGAACCTTCCACCACCTTGCCTCAAGAGATCCAAGTCAACCTCCATAGTGGCAAGGTTCTACCTCTTGGGCAACACCTCAAGATAGAGAAACATGTCATTGGGAAGATGAAAGCCCTTCCATAGGATGCTCCACCCTTGGATATGCTTTGGAAGACTAGCCAAGGTGGACTACAACATCCTTTCTCATCTAAGAAAGTTTCCATCTAAGCTAAGCATATATGATGCCCTTGTCTTATCCAAAAGATGAGGAATCACTAATCAAGGCCCTCCTTGATCCTGAAATATACTTAGTTCAGCTGACCACTATAGGTGAGGAAGCACGTTATGCAAAATAAGCCCAAGGGATCACCTTCATAGATGAAGACCTTCTTCTAGGCAACTTGGAGCACAACCTTCCCCACTACATCATAATTGACATGGAGAGGTTCAGACTTGCTAGGATTCTCATGGATTCAGGTGCATTGGTGAACATTATGAGTCTAAAGACCCTTGCCTATTTGAAGATCAACATCTCCACACTTTGAGGAGATAGGATGATGTTGAGAGGATTCAATGATCAAGGTGAGTGGGCTTTAGGTTCTATAGTGTTACCTTTAGATAGGTGACTGGAAGACTGAAGCCAAGTTCTACATCATTGATTCGAATACTTCATTCATTGCTTTGCTTGGTAGGCCTTGGATACATCAGAATAAGATCATTCCATCTTCCCTTCATTGCATCAAGTTTAGAAAAGATGGAATTGAATATCATATCAATGGGGATGAAAAACCATTTTTAGTTAGAGAGGTTGAGATTTATGAGGATGTGACTTACTATCTTACTTAAAATACCCTTTCTCATGAACTTGGACAAATTCAAATGTAGAACCAAAATAAAAAGAAAAAGAAACAAAATAAAAGATAAAAGAAAATGAAAAGAAAAATAAAAGTCTAAGTGAACAAGAAAGGTGAAGAAATAGATCATATATCACATTCCACCCATAGTTCATTCCTTCATATGGACATGTGGGTAGGATGGCTCAACCTCCACCAAGTAGAGGCAGAGGCAGAAATAGAGGTAGTTCCAGAGGTGGGAGACCCCCCTAGTTGGCCTTCAGCCAATAAAGGTTTTGTTCCAGTTCATAGGAGTACCCTACTATTCACATAGACTTGGAATCCAGCTCAGAGGATGAGTCTAATGTGATTAGTATACCAGCCAACCCTCTCAACGGGTTCCATTGGAGGTGACTTTTGATCCAGAGATGAAGACCAGGCCTCCAAGCAAAGTAAAGTATTTGAATCTGGTTTATGTGAAACTACAGTTGGAACCTTAGCTCTTACCTCACTTACATCTCAGAAAGTTGAAGGTTTAGTAGTTAAGGAAGTCCCTAAGTCTTCCAGTGACATGAAGCAGAAGAAGTTCTTTTTGGGATCATCCTCCTCAATCCCTGAAGTTGATGTAGAGCTTGAGGAAGATACTTTTAAAGAGTTAATGGAATTACCTTTTGACTTTTACTCACCTTGTGTTCAAAATCTTATATAGAAAGGTTTAGTTCCTCACACATGGTCCAAGCACAGATTAGAATACTTCAAAAAGCTATGGAACAATATAGGTAGGGAAGCACAATCAAGAGTAGGACTAGGATTCGATACAATAGTTTTGGATGATGAAGATTATTGCCTAGTTGTTACCAACCATTTAGAGTTTGATAGGTTCTTCTCACACATCCCCAACTCTTATGAGAATGTGTGTTTAGAAACTTCAGATGATCCAGATGATCTCCAAGTAAAAGAGGCACCGCCAAAATTTGAAGAGGAGATTCATTCAACAATCGACAAGCTTAAATAAATCAACCATGAGATAGAAGAAAATCCTCACCCGACATACATTAGTTCATTGCTGAATGAAGAAGAAACCAATGACTTAGTTAGGCTATTGAGTTTAAAGACTGCTTCACATGGAGTTATGAAGAAATGCTAGATTATCTCTGACATAGTAGTCCACAAGCTAGCAATAGATCCTAATGTTACCCTATTAAGCAAGCTCCTAGATGCATGCGATTAGAAATTGAACAACGTCATTTCTAAAGTCAAAAACTAATCATGTTGGTTTCATCATGAAGAAAAATATCCTACAGTTAGCTGTCATCCAATTAAAAGAAGAATGGCCAAATTTGCATTTGTGTCAATTTTAGGGACTTGAACAAGGCATGTCCTAAGGATGAGTTTCCTCTTCCTATATAGAATTAATGGTGGACATCACCTCATCTCATGCAGTATTCTCTTTCATGGATGGATCATCTGGCTATAACCAAATCAAGATGTCTCCTGAAGATGAAAGAAACACTACTTTTGAACCCCGATCAAAATCTTCTGTTATAGGGTCATGCCTTTCGGCCTTAAAAATGTTGGTGCTACATACCAATGGCCATGACTTAGATCTTCAACAAACTCATCCATCATTAGCTTGTGTGCTATGTTGACAATTTAGTAGTCAAAAGCTTAGAAAAGAAAGACCACCTCTTTGACTTGAGAGTAGTTTTCAAATGGTTAAGATAATATAACCTCAATATGAATCCCCTAAAGTGTACATTCGGAGTAGCTTCAAGCAAATTCCTTGGGTTTGTTGTTTGACACCGGGGAATAGAAATAGATTATAAAAAGCTCAAAACTATCTTAGAAATGCCACCTCCTAAGAGTTTAACTCAACTCAGATCCTTTCAAGGATGGCATCTAAGATGCTTTATCTCAAAACTATCGATGCAAAGCATTCTCAAAACTTGTCAAAAGGATGCAAGTTCAAGTGGGATGATAAGTGCAGCATGCCAAGACATCAAAAGTACTTGGTGAAGTTGGCAGTTCTAGCATATCTCGGCCATCCTTTACACTACTGCATTGGATGACTCTCTCGGTGCTCTGTTGGCCCAAGCCAATGATGATGGGAAGGAGAGTGCTCTCTATTATCTCAACCATCATCTGATTCTTGCTGAAGAAAACTATCCACCTATTAAGAAACATTGCCTAGCTTTGATCTTTGCATCTCAGAAGCTATGACACTATATGCTTTTTCATAAGGTGAACTTGATCTCCCGAGAAAATCCACTATGGTATCTCATGACACGACCAACATTATCTAGATGTTTGGCTCGATGGTCCATGATTCTCTCATAGTTTGATATCACATTTACACCCCTCCATGGTAAAAACATAGACACTAGTGGATTTCTTAGCAGCATACCCACTTCCTGCTAATTCTTGGCTTAGTGATGATCTCCCTAATGAACAAATCATGAACTTAAGGGAGGTTGGCAACCACCGATGGGAGATGTATTTTGATGGTGCTGCTTCTTTTCTTAAGGTGAAGCACCATGATCTATTCTCCCAGGAAAGGTAGGGTAGGAATAGTTCTTCTAACTCTAAATTGCAATGTGATGAGATTCTCATACTATCTTTCCAACCCCTGCACCAACAATGAAGTTGAGCATGAGAATTTGATTGTCAGTCTGGAGTTAGCCATCACTATCAGTGTCAAGAGCATCAACATCTTTGGGGATTCTCAATTGGTCATCAACCGATTATCCTACCAGTTCTCAAAGCTTCATCATTATTACTACAGTATACCATGAAGATGTTGGCCCAAATTCCAAGTCACCATCTACAAGGTTCCCGGTAGAGAACACAGCAATGCCTTGGCCAAACTTGCCAAAGAGTTGGCATGTTCGAAAAATGAGTCCATTTCAATAAGGGTCCAAAATAGACAAGTCCTATCCCTTATTGATTTTAAACTCATCAAGACTTTCTCTTGAAGGGAAGGTTTCCATTGCCAAAATGGACAAGGAGCTAGATTGGAGGCAACCATTCATAGATTATTTGAACACCAGCAAAACTACCATAAGAGAAATCACAAGCCCATCAAGTGAAATAAAGAGCTCTCTATATCTTGTTGATGGCACCACGGTCCTTTGACCAAATGTGGTTACACTGTTTAGAAAAATATGAAGCCCATGGAATTATAACCGAGGTACACTCAAGTCTATGTGGAGCTCATCAATCCAGTCCGAAGATGAAGATGAAGATCAAAAGACTAGATACTTCTTGATGATCATGATTGCATGGATGTAGCTAGGAGATGCCATTAGTGTAGTGTGTGGTCCTCCACCAACCACCCAATACATCCTACATTGGCTTCATGGCCATTTGAGTGTTGGGTACCGACATTGTAGGTTATTGATCCTCCTTCTTCTAGGGCATCGATTCATCTTGCCAGACTACTTTTCCAAGTGGTGGAAGCCATCCCACTCAGAGGTCACAGCTCACATCATGCTAATTTTTTTGGAACCATATTGTATATAGGTTTGGGGTGCCTCGATGAATTATATAATAATGATGCGCATTCAAAAGCATGAAGATCAATAGCTTTTCCAAGACATTATAGATTGGAGATACTCCACCATCTATTACCCTAGGGAAAATGGCTTAGCAGAAGCATTCAACAAAACTATCATCCAGATACTGAAGAAGACTCTTGTTGACAAAAAATGATAGTGGAATGATCAATTGGTTGAATCTTTATGGGCCTACCTCACCATATACCAAACTCCAACCCAGTCTACCCCATTTTCTTTAATGTATGGGTCTAAAGCCATTCTTCCTTTAGAAGTTCAACTCCCATCACTAAGGATAGCATTGGGTAACAAGATCACTATAGAGTAGAATGCAAACTTGAGATTAGAAGAGCTCGAAGGTTTGGAGAAAAGTTTCCTATGGGCATGCCAGAACCTCGAGTTGTACAAGGCCAAAATGATTCAAGCTCACAACAAGCTGGTCCACCCTAGGTCTTTTTGAGTAGGAGAACTTGTGTTAGTCCTAAGGAGACCCATCATTTCTTATCAAAAGATGGGAGGCAAGTTTGAACCCACTTGGGAAGGCCCCTATGTCATAGAGAAGGCCTACCAAGGAGGATTTTATCAGCTTATTGATTATATAGGGGAACACCTAATGCTTCCAATTAATGGGCTCTATCTAAAGAAATATTACCCATGAAATAAATCATTTTGAAAATAATCATTAATAAAAGAACAAAATTTGATTCCATTCATCAAATCTTCTCTTCTTTTTGAAGCATTGTTTGCTTATCTTGCGAATCTGCCATGACGTGTTTAGGGTAGGTGTAAGAGTCCCCTAGTGGTATCCTATCCCATTTTCACAACATAACCACAATATCCCAATGCTTTTAGAATAGGTGTAAGAGAATTTGAGAGGCATCCTATTTGATTAGCATAACTAAGATAGGTGCAAAAAAACCCAAGCGATATCCTTTCTTAGCGGGAATCCTATTTTTCATCTATGGCGCCACTTCATCAAATCCCTAGTGTGTTTAAGGTAGGTGTAAGATTCCCCCAGAGGTGTCCTATTCCTTTTAAAATATGCACAATAATAAACATTAATCTCATATCTCAAGCAACTTTTATGTGAAAGCAAGCCCCCTGTGGCACTCACTCATTAGCTACTATAGGTCGTCTACATGCTACCTGTAGTATGTCACCCTAGTGGTCATTTTTTGGAGGATGTGAGTCCCATGCTTTCTTTAACTTGATCATTGCAAACCAAAGAGCACCTTGTAGTATGGTAGATTCTTCCTAGTAGTAAGCTACCTCATGTTGACTTTGCTTAAGAAGATGTGAGTCCCGTGCTTTCTTCTTGAACTAGCCATCATGCTCTAACTAGGTCAAGTATGTTTGAGGTTTAGGATAAGTCCCCTAGAGGCTCCTTTCTTCTTTACTACTTTTGAGCTGATCTAAGTCCCCTAGTGGCATTCACTTAGTAGTCACCTTAGGTCGGATAACACTATCGAAAAGAGACTATCCCAACAATCAGTTCCACTATAAGGATGTGAGTCTTCCTAGGCTGATTGTTGCAAATCAATGGGAACCTTAGGTTGGTTGATGTTAACTATGCTGATAGTGACTCACCCAGTGAATATACCACTCTTGGTAGATATGAGTCCCCGTGCTTTCTCCTCGAGTTGGAAACTGAATACCTATCGGATATATGACTAGCCATGTCATTTTCTTTAGGGTATTGGATTAAGCCCTTACTGGCCCCATCCCTTATGGGCACTCTATTTGGATCAAGTCCTTTGTGACTCTATTTAGACACTACGTAGGTTACTTCTGGATTAGATAGTTCCCCTTTTCTAGTAACCACCCTGGTTGGAGAATTTTTTGGATGCACTAGATTCTCCCTTGGTTCAAGTAAATCGAGATGGGTCTAGGCTGATATGAGCTCATTCTCAGTATGATCTCTCACAAACTAATAGGGTCCATGATAAAACAAAAAAACAAACAACAAGATAAACAAAATTAATTCCCTTGTGGATTTGGAATTCAAGCCCCCAAAGGGCCCCTTTCCCAAGTAGGTATCCTATCTTTAAGGAAGTGTCAGAACTCCCTATAGGAATTGCCTGACTACCTGAGTTGAGATAAATTCGGTACTCACTCCGTAGTCACCCTTAGGTTAGGTTCAATCTATTTTTCCACAAGTAGGTTACCCCAGTAGTCATTCGCTTTGAAAGATGTAAGACTATGATGCATTCTTTCTAGCATGATTATCTCGACGGCCCCTAGGTTGGGTTCGATTTGTTGCCCAAAGCAACCGATCACCCTAGTGGTCTTTTCTAGTGGAATATGTGAGTTCATGAGCTTTCTTCCCCCCAATTGATCATTGTAAATCAAAAGACACTCCTTTGGTTGGATAGTTCTCCCATCGATCGGAAAGCTACTCCCTTTGTGTCAGTGAATCTGAGATAGGTCTAGGCTTCTATAAGCTCCTTCTCAGTGTGACCCATTGCAAACCAATGGAATCCATAAACAAATCTAAAAAATGAAATTAATATTTGACTATCCTTGAGCTGATTTAAGTCCCCCAATGGCATTCACTCAATAGTCAACCCTAGGCCGAGTTCAATTTGTTGCCCAATGCAACTAATCACCCTAGTGGTTCCTTGTGCTAGAAGATGTATGTCCCCGTGCTTTCTTCTAACTGCCATTGTATACCAAAGGCATTTCCCTTTGTTGGATAGTCCTCATGGTTTGGTAGACTACTCCCTTTGAATTGGTAAATCTGAGTTAGGTCTAAGCTTCCATAGCCCATACTCAGTACAGTTCATTGCAAACCTATGGGATCCATCATAATCAGAATGAACAAAACTAAAAAATGAAATCAATCTTGACTATCTTTGATCTGATCTAAGTCCCCTAGTGGCATTCACTTAATAGTCAGCCCTAGGTTGGGTTCAATCTGTTGCCTTACCAATAGATTACCCAACACTGGTCTCTACTTTGGAGGATGTAAGTCTAGCTTTCTTCTTAGTCTATTGTATATAGAAAGGCATCCCTTTGGTTGGCTAGTCCTACTGTGTTTAGTAGACTACCTCTTTGGATTGGTAAATCAGTTAGTCTTGACCTCCATGGTTCTACTGTACATCCATCGTAAACCAATAAGGTTCATCTAAAAATTCAAAACCTAACAAATTTAAAACAAATTCAACCACTTTCCTAGCGTAACAAATAAAATCTTTCGCTCCTCAGAGAGAATCAAATCAAACCTTTCATTCCCTTGTGGATGACTTGAAATTGCTTCTCTAGTGGAAGGTTCACACTCTATCCCTTAGTGGATTTTTCCCTCTCTTCTTCTGTCTTGGGCATAAGTAGAGCCACATTACACTATGCTCTAAATTGTTTCTTTTCCATGGGTTAAGGATAGATTGCTTTTATTAGTTCTTGTGATCTTTTGATGTTCTTGATCATTTTGGTCAATATAAATATGTGTGGTGTTCCTTGTCAGTCACACCACACCACTTTGTTGACCTCATTTTTAGAATGAGCTCTCAACCCCTCCATCTTAGACATAAAATTCCACTTAGACTTTAAGAGTTCCTTCATCTTAAGACACATCTAGTGATTAGGTGGATACTCAAACCTATCCCTAGAGACTTAGAAGAGTTAGCCATAGGAATAGGTCATGCCTTAAGGGTGTTCGAAAAATTTCCTACCCATAACTTAAACCATTCCTCACTTTCTTTCTTTCAATTAAAACTCTAAATAAATCTTAATTGATTTTCTCCAAATTCAGATAAACTCCTTATGATTGAAATTCATGATTGCATGATCAAAATTCATTAAAAATTTCTAAGTCAAAAATCATGATCTAAATTAAATCAAATATTTGAGATTTTCTCATAATCCATTTATATTCTCATTTATATTCACATATATAAATGAAATATAAATTCAAATCAATCAAACTAAACTCAAAATTCCAAATCAATTCAAAATTTTTTAAGTCCCTTAATTTTCCATTAATGGACTTAGCATAAACTTTGTTGAAATCAATTCAAACTCATGGGATTCTCTCAAAGCTCATTTATATTCTCATTTATATTCACATATATATATGAAATATAAATATAAATCAATCAAATCAAAGGCAACAATTAAATTCCCAATTTAAAATCTCCTTAAGTCATTAATTTTCCATTAATGAACTTAGCCTAAATCTTGATCAAGCCATATCAAAGTCATGGGTTTTTCTCATAATTCTTTTATATTCTCATAAATATAAATCAATCAAACCAAATTCAAAAATTCAAAACCTTACTCCAAATTTTCCTAAGTCCTTTAAATCTTTCTTATTAAACATGATTAAACCATGAAATCTCTTTCATTTATATTCTCATTTATATTCACATATATAAATGAAATATAAATTCAAACAATCAAAACCTATTCCAAAATCAAACTCAAAATCCAATCTAAGCCTTTGAAGTCAAAATCTTGAACTTAGCCAAATCAACTTCAAATCAAGCCAAACTCTTGATTTTCTCTAATGATTCAATCTACAATCATGAGCTCATATATAAATACAAACTTCAATCACTCAATCAAAACCCAAGTCAAAATCAAACCCAAAACCCTTCATATTCTTCCTTTGAATATGAAATTGTCAAATGGATCAAAACCCATTTGACTTTAAACCACTTGTAAATGGATTTATATTTCAATCATTGGACCATGTACAAGATCAACGAACTTGAAATCAATCTTTTGCCAAGCCATTTGACCCACTTAGGCTCACTTGACCCAAAGTGACTTAAAGTACCCTTATGAGCCAAATTTTGATCCTAACCTAATTGGATTGAACCAAACTCATATATCCCTCTCATCATGATCAACAATCATCATGGGATGATCAATCAATCAAATTGAGTCAAAATAAGTCAAACCTAAGGGTTGACCAAGTCAACACTTAACCCAAAATGAAACCTAGCAAAGCCAAATTCCACCATAGGCCAAATTGATTAAAACCATTGGTCGAAATTTTCTTAGGACTTATGTTTGAACTTGACCAAGCTAACATTTGAGCCTAACCTATCCCAATTGGCCACTTGACCCAAGTTGACCCATTTTGACCTAAAGGGCCAAAATGTGTCAAAACTTGATCTAAGCCAATTGATCCAAACCAATGGGTCAAGTCCATTCCAAATCACTTGTGGAACTTGACCAAAGCCTCAATTGGCCAACTAGACCTAACCTAGCCCAATTGACCTTAGACCCAACATGACCTGAAGGGGTCATGTTGAGCCAAAAACAAAATTGATTGGAAACAAAGATACCAATCCACTCCATATGACTAACCAAACCTAAACCTACCCTTGACCTACCTCAAATAGGTCAACTTTACCCATTTGACCTAAATGAAGTCATATGAGCCAAATTCAAAACTATACCAAATTGAATCAAACAAAGTCACCAAAACATTTCAAATAGTCATATGAACTTGACCCAACCCTTGGTTTGACCCAATTTGACCTATTGGTCAACTTGACAAGTTGACCCATTTTGACCTAAATGGGTCAACATGAGCCAAACCTATCAAATGAATTCCAAATCTTATGAAACTTGGCCAAACCTAGTTTCTCCACATACCCAACATACCCAAAGTGAAAATAGCTAAATGACCATTCTACCCCTAGGCCATAGAATGTTTTGGCTTAACCCATGGGTAATTTGGTCATACCCTTTTCACATCCACTTGAGGCTTTCCTAAAAGCTCAAGGGGACCTAAGAGTGGTGCAACCAACCCAATGGGTTTGGGTCATGTCTAGACCATACCAACCTATGGGTCAAAATGCAAAATTCAAATTCCCACTTAAACTCAAATTCAAGCACATGAGAGGTTAGATCCACTCTTGGCTCAAACCATGTCCACACCCTTAATCAAACAACTCATTGTATGATCAATTGGATCAAAATGCAAGAGCATTGTCAGCCAGCCGATCCTTCAAGGGGGGATATACTCCCCCTAATTCAATTCAATTCTCACTTCCTCTTTGTCGATTGAAGCTAAGGAACTTGGAGCAAGCATCAGAGAGTATTCTCAAGCTTCTTAGAGAGGATTTGAAAAAGCAATTTCTCAATTTTCAAACTTTGAAAATAGGGGAAGTCCATTGAAGAGCTAACTTCATCTTCACTCAATCTCCAACCAATTGCTCTTGCATACTTCATCAGGAGCTAAGTTGAGTGCACAAAAGCTTCCTTTGGAGTTCTCACAGCAAAGAAGGATTGAATTGAATCAAAGCCAAGCTTAAGCTAATGAGGAGATGACCCATAGGAAGATCCACTCAACCTCAAGTGCTCAAAACTTCAGCAAGGCTTCATCTCAACCAAACGAAGCTTCTCCAAGAATTGAAATTGATCACCTCACGGTGAGGTATGGGATTTTTTGGGCCATTAAACTCAATGTGGTGTGGAGCTTTGTGAAAGAAATTTTCACCCCATCAATTTTTTGATTTATTTTCCACTCATTAGCTTTAGATGGTGTGGGTTGTCTTTGATTTGAATCCATCCTAGATCGCTTGGATCTTCCCTTGATCATGGATCTCATCAAGGGAAGAACTTATATCTCGATATCCATCGCATTTTAAATGGATGGCGAGATAATTTTGCATGTTGAGATATCATTTATTCGTTTTAAAACCGTGAGATCACGGCGTTTGATCTTTGATCGGCAGATCAAAAATGCCACCACCATCAGGATTTGACTACTTAAGTAATGCCTCATGTGCATGTAAAGCGTCGACCGCATTGCACAGTGAGCTAGGGGATTAGTTAAATGCATAATTAATTTCTAATTACTAAAGGATCTTCTAAAATTCATAACTCCCTCTAGAAAATATAGAAAAATATGAATTAAAATTCTATGGATAGATAATTAAACTTAGAATATTTTAAAATTAATTTCAATTGGTTTTAAATTATTCTTTTCTTCGAATTTAGGTTTTATTTGAAAGATTATTTTGCTAATTACTTTTTAATTAAGCCTCTGATTAATCCAAAATTTCTTGGGTATGTTTTAAAGGATGACTTCTACCTCCCCTAATTTTCTTGGGATTTATTGAATGCTTGATTAGAAGAATCGAACATGAATTTCCTAATTACCCTCCTTATGTAATTAAGGATAATTAAGGTGTAATTAGAGATTTTAACCCATGATTAGGGTTGATTAAGGTCAGATCCAATAAGTAGGAGGTTTATGGAATATTTTTGTGGCATTTCCCCTAAGATATTCCCTAAACCCACTTTTTTGTCCTTAATCTCCTCTTAATTAAGGGTTAATTCATTAATTATCCCCTTAATTAATTTCTAATATTTCTAAAAAGTTCCAAAACTTAATTAATCTACTTTGGGTAGATGCTTAGGTGTTTAATAGCTTAAGTTCAATTAAGAAATTAAAACCCAATTCACATGTGTGAAAGGGTGTTTTGAAATTACTTAAGCTAAACCCCTTAGCTTAATTAACTTTTAATTGTAAGCCAAATTGCATTAGGCCTCTTTCTTATTAGGTGCATTGCAAATTTAAATTCCTTGTGAGTTTTATGTCATCTCATTGGCTCATAATTATTTGGTTAATTGTTCTAAGGTGGTGTAGGTAAGGGTTAATTAAGTTACTAAATTCATACCTTAACCTAATCAATGCATAAAATGGATCTAATTATCTAAAAATTAAACAAAATATCAAACACATGGAATGGGTTAGGAACAACAAACTCATCTTACCTTTTCAAAATTAAATCAAACTTCAAAATAAACAAAAATCACTTTGAGTTCACTTTGATTTATTTTAAAATTTCTTATTCTATAAGAATGTCTTTAGGATTTAAGTGAAATGAACTTGTTTACATGCTTTCATTGCTTTTCATCTTTCCCCAACATGTTAAATTTGTATGTCATGTGGTTTCATGCATTAATATTTTTCAAATTCAAATTTAAAAATGAAATTGTTTACTTTATGTCAAGTTTGTATGTCTTGGCTAAAGTAGAAATATGAATGGCTATTATCACTACTAAATCCGAATTATTTTCAAAATACATAAATCAAATACCAAATATGAAAGTATGCTACTTATATTTTAATTATGAGTTTGCATGTGATAGATTATAAAGGCATGCTTATCATATGTTTCCTTTCTTTCTTATGTTGGTATAGTTTTGAATAGGTGTTGGTAAGAAGTAGGGTTCATTTGAAAAGAACCCAACACTTACTTAATTCTATACCCTATTCTTCCCTATGCTATCACTTAAGAAGGGTTACCTATACTTGCATACATAAATTGCATAAATAAAATGAATCCATTAAACAACTTTTGCATTCTCCTTTTCTATTTCATTTCTTTTATACATATGTTTGTATTTAAGGAAAGTGGTATATTAGTCTAGACAACCCCGGGATTGCGAGGCTTTAAGTAGCCCTAAGTAGGTCTTGTACCTTACCTCTAACAATGGCTTGTACTTAGTTATGCCTTTCTTACTTTCATGTGTGTATGTGAAAATTTGGATAAGGAATTCTTTCTACTTAAGAAAAATCATGCATATCCAACTTCTAAATTTCCTTAAATGGATTAGTTAGCATGCATCATAAAGTGTGTTAAATACTCACATTTTTATGTATAGATATGCTTAGGATCCATCCATATGCATATTATATCTGTTGGGAAAGAAATGAACTAATGTGTGTTATGTAAATTTTGATTCATTTTATTTAATCTTAAAATGCCTTTCTTTTTGAATAAATTTGTTTAGAGTTATTCTAAACTTAGGATTAATTAAAAGATTTAATCAAAACATTCACCTAAATAAAACTAAAATGTTAATCTACTTTAGAAATTAGTTAGGTTAGGGAAGGAAAGAGAAGTTCTCTTCTCTTTCACTCTCATCATAACTTCGTAATTAATTGTAGGATCCACTTAAACTAAATAAAAATATGAAATAAAATCAATCCAAAATAATAAAATCAACTCAAATGAATCCCTTCCCTAAGTTGAACATGTTCTTCACACTTAGAAAATTTGAATCTAAAGCCATAGCTAAGCATACCACACAAGCCTTCAAAGCACACATATTATTAGCCGTCACTACTTCTAGCTTTTAGCTTTAGGTTGTGTGCATGGTTTGATGTTTTTTTTGTTTTATGATATATGTTTTAGACAAGATGTTATGATGTATGTTCATAGAATGAATGGTAGGACGTTCTTAGTCTAACTATTCTTTTCTGCAGGGGTTTGTGCTTATGGGGCTCTATCATAAATAAAAATATAAATGCTTTTACTTGCAGGTGCTTTATACCCAAAAGCATAATCCATAGGCCAGGTGGACTTAGTCACCCATGTGTGGGCTGATAAGTCCAATATACATGCTTGGGATTTGTGTGATTTGTTTTAGATAACTTATATTTTGCAGGTGTTAGTTAGATTTCCACTTTTCCTTTTCATGTAAATTTGTGCAATTAGGGTTGTGGAATGATTATTATGGGGATTAGGATGAGCATTGGTCAGAAGATCCTATCTTAGGCACCATGTGAAGTCTTGGAGCATCTACCTTCCAACCATCCAAAATAAAGAACCAAAGAAGAAAGAAGAAATAAAGCTTGAAGACCCCCCATAATAATGAATTCCTTGCTTAATAATAATTTAATTCATTTGTAATCTGAGTTGTATAAGGGTAGAGCTCGGCTACCCACATTTGATATTTTGGTTTGTGTGGTGCCGACCATGACCTTTTATTCTTTTGATTAGCTTTATAAATTGGATGATGATTTATGTAGCTTTTGCATTAAGTGGCATGCTTTTCCTAGTTTCTTCCTTGCTTTATGTATGGCCTAGATGTGGATTAAGGTCTTTAGGGAAAAATAAATCTTTTACCCAACTTAACAACTCAAATTAAAAATAAACAACTCATAACCTCATCTAAAGCTTAGGTTTAAAATCAAGATAAAAGAATTAGGAACCCCTTAGCTTGATGAGCATTTCTTTTCTAATATGATGCACAAATGCATCTTATTTCACTCTTGATTGGAGGCTTCTACCTTTTCCAGAGAAACTTGGCTTGACCTTTGAGAGCCATGGTGGAAACTCACCTCCTCCCTTCTCGTTGATTTTGGCCAATAACCTTCTTTCTCATACATTACTCATATGAATCATATTAGCCTGTGTCAAGATAATTGTCCAAAAATAAAAATAAAATGAAATTTGAATTGCATTAGATTTAGGTCATTTATGCATGCACTTTACATGATCTAATATCTTTATGAGTGAGTTTAAGGACTTAGTCTCTTTCTAAATAAATAATAGCCTAGCTATCTTGCATAAGCATAAAGACTTGCCTGCATATATTTAAAATCATAGGAGTTAGTTGGCATCCACCCCCAGGTGGTTGTAAGTCCAAGCTATCGGGTGGTTTGTCCTCTCTTGTGGAGACAAACCAAATACCCATTTTTTGCTTAGATTTAGGTTGTGCTTTCAGCCCTCACCAAAGCTCCCTAGATTTAGGTTCTGAGATTTCTTCTCTCCTTAGTGGGCCATAAGCTTAATTCCTCACCTCTTAGGCATTTCCTTAATCTTGTGTTAAGGAATCATAAGTCCTAAATTTCTAATGAAAAATTAACTCAAACAAACTAAATCAATTTTAAAAATGTAAAGCCCAACAGTAGGATAATTTAAGATGCTTGTTAGGTTTCATAACATCATGAGCATCTCCTACTTATCTTTCATTTTGACTTCGATAATAATGCCCCCCCTCTTTGATCAGTCCCATTTGATCTTCAAAAATGAACTAATTGATTGATAGTCCTTTCCAATTGAAATCTTTGAAGACAACAATCATTTACCTTAATCGAGAGTTTTCCTAAGCAATCCCATTTCTTATAATGTAAACTATGGGCTTGCCCTTATAAGAACTTAACACTAATTTTACTTTACTTTTCATGTAAAGTAGGGAAGAATCTCAAACCCATCATCCTTAGAGTCCTTATTGAGGTGGTTAGGTACATTAAAGGAGTGACTTCTATCTTTCAAGATAGTACACTATTTCCTTGATGACGTACTGATCACTGAATAAGTACATCTGGATCTCATGGCATCTTAAAAGATGAATTTCTATAGCTTGCCTCTTTCATTTCTCCCAAGATTTGAAAGGTGACTCCCATATTAGAAAATTTTCACCACAAGAGTGACTTTGAATTTGATTTATATTTAGAAACATTCAACAAATTTATGTATGTTAAATGGGGTTCAAATGTTTTGAGAGGCTCTTAATTGATGCTTCCATTAGCTCACAATTTGATTTTATGTTTTGGACCCTCATTTAACAAATTTGGGTATGCTAAATGGAGGGTCAATTGAATTTGTTTTGGATTTGATTTTGTAATCTTCACTTAGAAAATTTATGTATGCTAAATGAGATACAAGTGCATGTTTGAAAATAAATTTTGAATGCATTTTTATTGTTTGCGATGATGTGTGTCATGTGTTTGATTTGTTGAATTCGATTTGAAAATGGGATCCTTACTTAGAAAATTTTGGTATTCTAAGTGATGCCCAATGTGTTTGATGTATTTTGATTTGATTTTGAAAAATGTGACCCTTACTTAACAAACTCGGTATATTAAGTAGGGCTCAAGTGTGTTTGATGAGTTTGTTCCAATTTGTTTTGAAAAAAAGAGAACTTCTACTTAGCAAATGTCGTATGTTAAATAAAGTTCAATATGTCAAATAAAGTTCAAATTGTTTTCAATTTTAAAAAGTTGGGACTGTCATTTACAAATTTGGGTATTTCAAATGGTGTTCAAGTGTGTTTAATTTATTTATGAATTTAAAAAGGGAACTCTACTTAGCAAATGTGGGTATGTTATGCAGAGTCCAATTTGATTTTGATTTTGAAAAAGGGAATTCTCATTTGACAAATTTGGATATGTCAAATGGAATTCAAATGTGTTTTAATTTTTAGTGATTTTGGAAAGGGGACTTTGAGTTAACAAATTTAGTTAAATAGAAATCAATTATATTTATCTTTTTCATTTTCAAAGATGGGATATTTGTGTGTGATGTTTCTTTTAAAAAGAGAAATTCCAACTTAGCACATGTAGGATGTGCTTAATGAAATTTTTTATGTCGATCTTGTTTGAAAATAAAATCTTCATTCAACAAGCTTAGGTGTGTTGAATCGAGATTACTATTTTGAAATATGTGTTTTTTCAAAAAGGATTTTAAAATTATTTGATTTTAAATTTTTAAAAGAACCTCCATGTAACAATGATGGATATTGTTGCAATAGGTTTGGTTATCTTTAAATGTAGATATTTTGTCATGTGAATTTTAATTTGAGAAGTGCTATTTGAAATTACATATTTTTTTTGCAAAGAGTTTATTTTCTTATGTATGAAATGAACATTGCCTCACCAAGAGAATGGTAAAGATGTTCTAAATTTTTAGTCATGTCTTTTAGTTAATTTAAATTTTTTATTTACCTAGGGGAAATAGGGCTTTAAGACACATGGAGTGAGGTCTTAAAAGCTAAAGGATGTTAGCTAGCTCAACCTAAAGATGAAATAGGCTAAGTGCCAATGGAAAGAAATTATTATCCCCACTTATGCTCACTAATCTTAAAAGCACTCTCAATTCAATGCATTTTTATTTGATTCAAATTATTATCCCACTAATGCTACTCTTATCAGAATTCATCTCTTGCTTAATAAATATTTTTGGGAATCCAATAATTCTATTAAAATAATGCTTTGTACTTCCTGGCATAAATGTTGTGGTCCCTTGGGTGAAGATGGTCTCAGTTGCAATCCATTATTGAAGCTATTATTGCCTTCTCTCATAAGCTCGTGAAATTTTAGAAAGAATGATAGCCATTGGGCTAATTTTATGATGAAAAAATATTTCCAAGGTAAACACCCTCTTATTTGTGCTTATAAAGTTGGTGACTCTCCAATTTGGAAAAGGCTTTACTCCATTAAATAAGTTGTTGAACCCTTAATATCTTAGGGTATTCATTCGGGTTCTTCTTTCATTTGGCAAGACAATTAGATTGGCAATGGCCTTATTGACTCCCTTTTATCTACCAACTTTACTGCAGCTATCGAAGTTAACTCTTTCTGGCATAATAACACTTGGAATGAAATCAAATAGAATTATATCCCTATTTCTCTTTTAGATAACTTTAGAAACATCCTTATTTTCTCTAACAAACTTGGCCAAATTTCTTTAAGCTTTCTTACAATGATGATTTTGTTCTTAAAGAGGTTTGGAATTTTATTAGAGATTAGTAAAACTCCTCTAATGTTTTCAATAAACTTTGGAACAAAATCATTTCCATTTCTTATTTGGTTTTAGCTTGGAGGATTTTGAATAAATTTGTTTCTGTGCACTCTTTGCTTTGGAATAAAGGGTTTTATTTTCCTTCAAAGTGCTATTTCCATATTGAAAATGCTATTCATGTTTTTGTCAATTGTGCTATTGCTTCTAAATTATGGTTAAGGTATATGATGATTTATTTAATACCAACTTCTTTCATGGCTCTCTTTCCATATATCAACTTCTTGAGGTGTTTCATGAAAGGTCATATCAAAGTTCTAGTTTCTATTACCCTTATCGGTTCATCTGGATGTAGAAATGATGCTAAATATCATGGTATTCCCATGAGCCATAAAATGATCTTAGCTAGAACCAAAGAAAAAATTCATGCTTTGTTTAATGCTAATCTTATTAGGAACATTCATTTTAGAGGCTATAAATTTGTGGATAAAAAATTGGGTATCATTCTGCCTGATGTTGACTCTTATAAAAGAGTTAGGATTATCCATTGGATCAAACCCAAAGAAAATTTGATTAAAGTGAATACTGATAAGTCTGTTGCTTCCAATAAATATGGCTGTGGTGGTACTCTTAGGTATTCTAAAGGTACTATCATTTGTTCTTTTGCCTATCCTCTCAAAGCCCATTCTGTTATTTATGCTGAGCTTATGGCTATCAATAAAGCTATTGAAATTTGTTTGAATAAAGGTTTCCTCAACATCTAGATTGAAGTTGATGCACTCTTGCTTCTTGACATGCTAAATTCTAATAGACGAAAAGTTGATTTATTTTATCTTCTCAATCATACTAAAAATCTTCTTTCTCAAGTTCATTATAAAATTTCCCATATCCTTCATGAAGGTAATGCTTGTTCTGATTTCTTGGCTACTTTAGGTGCCAACTTAATTGATTTCACTTTATTTGACAATCAAAATTTTTAAACTTTTAAGGGGTTTGGTCAATCTAGATAACACTTGGATTACCTTATCTCAGTTATAGTTTTCTTGGCTTGGTTTTTTTATTGGTTTTATGAGCCATTGCTTTGGTTCCCCTTTGTTAAACTCTCTTTAGGTTGTGGCCATTTGCTTATTTTCACTCTTGGGGTTGTGCTAGGTTTTATTTTTGAGCTCTTTCCTTTAGGTTGGCCTGGTTGTTGCTACCTGGTTGTTCTTATCTTTTCAACCTGTGTTTGGTTTTTCTGGTCTTTCTAACTTGGTGATTATTATTGCTTGGTTATTTTTTGTGACCTTCATTTGGGTGGTGGCTTTGCCTGCTATTTTCTGTATGGGGTTTGCCATTTCCCTGGGCAGGTTTCTTCCTTAACTGAGTTGAATTTTCTGTTGTTGTGGTGGTTGGCTGGGTGGGTTGGCTGTGTTGGCTAGTTGGTTGTGTTGGCTGGTTTATCCACTTCTATTGGTGGCAGATCGGAGGGGCTGTTGGTGGCTTAATTTTGGATTGGAGGGGCTGTTGGTTGGCTATTTTGGCTGGCTGGGTTGGTTGGATGGGTGGTTGTTTTGGCCATTCTTTCCTGCTCTATTGGTTTCTTGTTTGT
The DNA here is from genome assembly GCA_021442155.1 of Cymbidium sinense. Taxonomy (NCBI): domain Eukaryota; kingdom Viridiplantae; phylum Streptophyta; class Magnoliopsida; order Asparagales; family Orchidaceae; genus Cymbidium; species Cymbidium sinense. Next base: position 11,736,482 of record CM038229.1, on the reverse strand, counting down.
TAGCCTGCTCTTGCTATGGTTCCCTTCTCTTGGCTACTACTGCTTCCCTTTTTTTGGTTTGGGTGACAGCCTTGCTGCCTTTCCTGTTTGCTTGTGGAAGACATGAACTCTTGTGTTTTTTTTCATTTTGGTCTTAGTTTTTTCTGGTTTATATTGTTAAGGTCATGATGCTTGCTTCCTTTGATCTTCTTATTCCACTTTGGTGGTGGCTTTCATGGTGTACCCACTCTACTGCTACTGTCCCTGATGGTTGGTTGATTTTCTGCCTTATTGGTCTTATTTATTTTGGTAGCTTTGTGGTTGGCTATTGTGTCTACTGCTTGAAGGAGTTTGTAGCCTTGCAGGATGATGGACTTGGGATGATGAGCTGCAAGAGGTATGATGGCAATGATGGCCTTGATGTTTCCCTGTCTAAATCACTAAATAAAAAATAAAATAAAATAAAAGCCTAAACTAAAACCTACACCTAAACCTAAACCTAAACCTAAACCTAAACCTAAACTTAAAAAAGAAAAAAAAAAGAAAACTAAACTAAAATAAAACCTAAACTAAACTAAAAAAAATACAAAACCTAAATAAAATAAAAAAATAATAAAATAAAATAAACCTCAAATAAAATAAAATAAAAAACTAAATGAAACCTAAACCTAAAAAATAAACCTAAAATTAAACCTAAAATAAATAAAAATAAAACCTAAAACTAAACAAAAAAAAGTAAAACTAAACCTAAAATAAAAATAAAATAAACCTAAACCTAATCTAAAATAAACTAAACTTAAATAAAACATAAACTAAACCTAAAATCTAAACCTAAACCTAAACCTAAACCTAAACCTAAATAAAATAAAATAAAAATAATAAACCTAAACTAAAATAAACCTAAAAATGAACCTAAAATAAAACCTAAACCTTAAAAATAAAATAAAACCTAAACATAAACCTAAAAATAAAAATAACACCTAAACCTAAAAAATAAAATAACTAAACTAAAAATAAACCTGGCCTAAACCTAAAAAAAATAAACTAAAATAAAAAAACTAAACTAAAATAAATAAACCCTAAATAAACTAAAATAAATAAAATAAAAAAAATAAATAAATAAAAAAATAAAAAAAATAAATAAACTAAATAAACTAAATAAACTATGTGGTTTCTTAATTTTAAAGATAAAATCATTTAAAAAAATTTAAAAAAAGCCCTAACCCTACACGCTGAATCCTGAACTAACAACCCTAAACGTTAAACTCTAAACATTAAAACCCTAAACCCTAAACCCTAAACCTTAAATCGTAAAGCCTAAATCATAAACCCTAAAAACTTAAAAACCTAAACCTAAATAAAATAATAAAATAAAATAAATAAAAACCAAAACTAAAACCTAAACTTAAAATAAAACCTAAACTTAAACATAAAAGTAAAAATAAAAAAAATAAAATACAACAAATAAAAACCCAAATTAAACAAAAAAATAAAAAAACCTAAGAATAAAAAATCTAAAAAAATAAAAACTAAACGTAAAATAAAAAGAAAATAAACCTAAAATAAAGTAAAATAAAAATTAATTAAAAACCTAAACCTAAGAAATAAACCTAAAAATAAAGTAAAAAAAAAACCTAAACCCTAAACAAAAAAAAGAACCTTAACCAAAAATAAAAATAAAATAAACAAAATAAAATAAACATAAACGTAAACAAAAATAAACTAAACCAAAATAAATAAAACCTAAACCTAAAACCTAAACCCTAAACTAAATAAAATAAAATAAACTCAAAATAAACTCAAAATAAACCTAAGCCTAAACTAAAAAATAAAACCTAAAAATAAATTTAAAATAAAAACCTAAAACCTAAACCTAAAAAAATAAAATAAAAACCTAAACCTAAACCTAAAATGAAAAATAAAACCTAAACATAAAATAAAATAAAATAAATGTAAACTAATTAAAAAATAAACCTAAACCTAAACCTATAAAATAAACTAAAGTAAAACCAAAAGGAAATAAAAATAAACAAATCTAAATAAAAATAAAAAATAAACCAAAATCAAAATAAAAAAAATCAAAATATAAACTAAAATTAATAAATAAAAACTAATAACCTAAATAAACCTAAACCTGATTTGCTTAATTTAAAACCCTAAACCCTGATCCCCAAGGAAACCATACACTACTACCCAAACTGTGAAATCCCAGACCTAACTCCCTGACCCCTGAGCCTACCCTGGCCTAAACTCCTAACTAAACCCTAAATCCTGCTACCTAAACCCTAACCCTGACCCTGGCTGACCTAAATGGCATACTAAACACTAAACCAAACCATGAAACCCTAAACCCTAAAATCTAAGCACTAAACTAAACCCTAAACCTAAACCCAACCTAAACCCTAAACCTAAAACCCTAAACCTAAAACCCCCAAACCCTAACCTTAAAACCTAACACTAAAGGCATAAAACACGAAACCCTAAACATTAAACCCTAAAGCCTAAAAACAAACTAACCACGACCTCAACCCTAATCCAAAACCTAAAGTAACAAAATAAATTAAAAATAAAACTAAAACCTAAAACCTAATAAACATAAACCATAAGAATGGGCAGAACCTTGATGACAAGAACATCACCATCAACCAAGCTGGATCGCGGTGGAGGCAAAGGGAGGGATCTTGTGGTGGGGATCTAGAGGTCTTGGTTGATTTGGGTGGTGGGAGTAGTGGTGGGTGGTGAGGGAGTTAGATGGTGGTGAGAGGAGAGATCGGGGATATGTTGGTGGATCTCGCTACTCAAGAGGCACGGTGGTTCTAATGGGAATAGGAAAATTGAAGAATGATTGATCTGATCTGCTACTTATGGAACTGTCTTTACAGTATAGATAGTTCTAGTTATCTAAGGTTTTTGATTTGCTCAATGCGAGCTCATTTTTATCTCTGTCGTTGCTTATGTCTTATAAAACTTGCTGAGTTACTTGGTTGATGAAATCGAAAAGAAGAAATATTGAATCTGAATTTGTTCTCTATTTAGAGAAAAACCAAAAACCCTAAACCCTAGACTACAACCAGAACCCTAAACTCTAAACCATAAATCCTAAAAACTCAAAACCCTAAATCATAAGCCCTAAACCCTAAACCCTAAGCCCTAAAATCCAAAACCCTAAACCTATAACCCTAAACCCTTAAACTAAACCTAAACCTAAACCCTAAACCAAACCCTAAAACCCAATCAACCTAAACTCTAAATAAAACTAATAATAAAATAAATAAATAAAACATAAACCTAAATAAAATAAAATAAAATAAAACTTAAATAAAATAAAATATAAAACTAAACTAAATAAAATAAAAAATGAAACTAAACTATATAAAATAAAAATAAAATAAACTAAAACTGTCCGGGTTTGCTTTTTTTTTTTAAAATCCCAAAACTCTAAACCCTAAACTAACAATCCTAAACCCTAAACCCTACCTAACCTTCCTAAACCCTCCAAAACTGACCCTAAACCTCCAAACCTAAACTAACCTAAACCCCAAACCCAAACCCAAAAACTGACACACCCACCATAAATCTATCACTACCCTAAACCAGACCCTCTAAATGCTAAACCTAAACCTAAACCTCCAACCTAAACCTAAACCCTAAAATCCTAAACTAAACCCACTAAACATAAAATGAACTAAAGACCTAAACCTAAATAAAATAATAATAAATTAAAACAAAACCTAACTAAACCTCCTAAACCAAATATAAAATAAAATAAATAAATAAATAAACTAAGTATAAAATTTAAACCCTACTAAACTAAAATAAAATAAACCTAAGTATAAAATCTAAATAAAATAAAAACATAAAATAAAATAAACAAACCTAAAATAAAATAAAATAAAACTTAAACCTAAAATAAATCTTAAAATAAACATAAATTTAATAAAAATTAAAACATAAACCACTAAAAAAACTAAAATAAAATAAAATAAAATAAAGTAAAATAAACCTAAACCTATAAAATAAACTAAACTAAAATAAATAAAACCTAAACCTAATCCTAAAATAAACTAAACCTAAACCTAAACCTAAACTAAATAAAATAAAATAAAATAAAAATAAACCTAAACCTAGACTAAATAATAAAACGTAAAAATATTCCTAAAATAAAAATCTAAAACCTAAACCTGAGAAAATAATATAAAAACCTAAACTAGCACATAAATATAAAAAATGAAACCTAAACCTAAAAAATAAAATAAATATACAACTTAACTAAAGCATAAAACCTAAACTAAACCTAAAACTAAAACTAAACTAAAATAAAAATAAATAAAATAAAATAAAATAAAAAACTAATTAAAGCTAAAGCTATCGATTTACTTAAATTAAAAAAAATAAACCCTAAATCCTAAACCCTATGCTAAAAATAAAAAAAGCAGAATAAAAACATAAATAAATTAAAACTAAACATAAAATAAAATAAAATAAACTTAAAATAAGATACACTAAAACTAAATAAAACCTAAACAAAATAAATAAAAAAAATAAAACCTAAACCTTAAACTAAAAAAACCTAAACCTAAAATAAAAATAAAATAAAAAAAATTAAATAAAACTGAACCTAAATTAAAATAAACTAAACTAAAATAAATAAAACCTAAACCTAATCCAAAAATTAACTAAATATAAATCTAAATCTAAATTAAATAAAATAAAATAAACTAAAAATAAACCTAAACCTAAACTAAAATAAAACATAAAATAATCCTAAAATAAAAACTAAAACCTAAACCTAAATAAATAAAATAAAACCTGCGTGGACCTAAAAAAACCTAAACCTAAAAATAAAATAAAAATAAAATTGTACAAAAAGAAACCTAAACTAAACCTAAACCTAAAAAATAGACTAAAATAAAAAACCTAAACTAAAATAAATAAACTTAAAATAAATAAACTAAACTAAATAAAAAAACCTAAATAAAATAAACCAAAATAATTAAAAAATAAACTAAATAAAACTAATCCAACATGTTTACTTAATATTAAAAAATAAGCCATAAACCCTAAATGCTAAACCCTAAATCCTAAACCTACAACCCTAAACCCTAAACCCTAAACCTTAAAAAATCCTAAACCTTAAACCCTAAACCTTAAAACCTAATAAATTTAAACCTACACCTAAACCCTAATAATGTGCAGAACCTTGATGGAAAGAACATTTTCATCAACCAGGCTGAGGTGGCGTTGTTGCAGTGGTGGTGGGGGATCTGGAGGTGCTAGTGGGTATGTGGTGGTAAACAAGTGGTTATGGGCGGGAGGTGAGGAGGTTATAGGTGGGTGGCGAGATGAGAGATATGATGGTGGATCCCTTTCGAGAGGTGGGGATGGTTGGATGACTAGAGAAGCGAAGAATGGCGATCCTATCTTACGGTTATGGAATTGTGTCTTCTGGTAAAGATGGTTCTACTTATATGGTTTTGATTTGCTCTATAGGTGCTCATTTTTATCTACATAAACTTGTCTTAGAAAATTTGGTGTGTTACTTAGTTGATGGAATCAAAAAGAAGAAATGTTGAATCTAAATTTGTTCTCTATTAAAAAACCAAATACCTTGAAACGTAAACTAAAACTTGAACCCTAAACCAAAAACCTAAACCTAAACCCTAAAAAAAACTCTAAACCTTAAATCCTAAACCCTAAACCCTAAAACCCTAAACCCTAAACTCTAAACCCTAAACCCTAAAAACCCTAAACCCTAAACCTTAAACTAACCCTAAACCCTAAACCCTAAAAAGTTAAAAAAGATAAACCTAAACTAAAAAAACCTATAAATAAAAAAAATAAAAACTTAAACTAAAATGAAATAAAATAAAAACAAAAACTAAAACCTAAACATAAACCTAAATCTAAACCTAAACTAAAAAAATAAAATAAAATAAAAAAAATAAAAATAAAATAAAATAAATAAAAAACCTAAACTAAACTAAAAAAAAAAAGTTAAATAAAATAAAAACTAAACCTAAAATAAAAAATAAAATAAACCTAAAATAAAAACTAAATAAAAACATAAATCTAAACAATAAACCTAAAACAAAACTTAAAAATAAATAAAAAATCTAACCTAAACCCTAAACGACAAAAAAACATGAACCAAAACTAAACTAAACTGAAAATAAAAATAAAATAAACCTAAACCTAAACTAAAATAAACTAAATTAAAATAAAAACAAAACCAAAATAAAATAAATAAATACCTAAACTAAAGTAAAAAAAATCAAATAAACCTAAAAAAAATAAAAACTAAACTTAAAATAAAAATAAAATAAACCTAAATAATAAAACAAAAACCTAAAAATAAAAAATAGAACCTAAACCTAAAAAAAAATTAAAAATAAAAAGAAAGTAAAAAATAAACCTAAACTTGAACCTAAACCTAAAAAATAAACTAAAATAAAATACCTATAATAATAAATAAACCCAAATAAATAAACTAAACTAAATTTAAATAAAATAAAAAATAAACTAAATCTAAATAAAAATAATATAAACTAAAATAAATAATAAATAAATTAAATAAACCTAAACCTACCAGTTTACTTAATTAAAATAAATAAATAAACCCTAAATAGAATAAAATAAAATAAAATAATGACAAAAACCATAACCCTAAATCCCATACCTAAAACTAACCCTAAAATTGAAACTGTAAACCCTAAACGTACAACCATAAGCATTAAACCCTAAAACCCTAAACTTAAACCTAAAGCCTAAACCCCAAACCCTAAACCCTAAACCCTAAAAGATCTTAAACCCTAAACCTTAAACCCTAAACCATAAAAAACATTTAAACCTAAAACAGAACCCCTCCCCATCCACCCCTCCGCGTTCTCTAGTTCTTTGGCAATTTTTGAATCCCTTTTGGTGGTGCATCCCTGACTAGGGATTTCTCTGGCTTTGGCCTTGGTTTTGATTGAACTCAAAGGCTTGAATGGCATCTGGCCATTTGTGTGATGCTTCATCATTGACCATGGCTACAGTGAGTTCTATTGCTTGGGCTCCACCTCAAATTATGGATGCTTTCGCTAGGGCATCTAACACTTTAGGGCTTGGCAGCCCTAATGCTTCTTCTTATACTAAATCATTTAAGGAAGCAATCTCTGGTAAAACACCTCCCTCTGTTGATTCAGTGAATCTCATTTTGATGTCTTTTAGAGGTTTGTCGGGTAATGTGCTCTGATGTGGATATTGAAAAGTTGGAAAACCATGGCTCGGGTGAGTTTTATTGCTTGGGCTCCACCTCAGATTATGGATGCTTCGACTAAGGCATTTGACACTTTGGGGCTTGGAGGCCCTAAAGTTGCTTCTTATAATAAATCTTTTAAGGAAGCGCTCTCTAGTAAGACTTCTCCCTCTATTGATTCAGTTAATCTCATTTTGATGTCTTTTAGAGGTTTGTCGGCCATAATGTGCTCTGATGTGGATGTTGAAAAGTTGGCAAAACCATTTAAATTTTCTCTTACCGATAAATTTTCTTTGCGTCATTTGAATTTGGATAAGATCCACTTTTTCCATAATCTCAAGCTTACGGGTTCTTCTTGATTGGTCTTATTGAACCTCGGTATATCCGATTGAACTTTCTAATGATTTGGATTATTCACATGTTTCTTTGTGTCATTCCTATTTTTGCTTTAATTATCAAATGCATTTGTTGAAGTGGTCACCCCTTTTTGACATTATGGGGATATCTCTTAATGTCCCTATGTGGTTATCTCTTCCTAATATGCACATTCATTTTGTTACCCATCATGTGCTTTTTTTTTTATGCAGGCTTTATTTGGTCAGCCCTTGCAACTCGACCAAGTGACCACTGAGCGATTTCACCCTTCTATGGATCAGATCCTCGTGGAATTAGACATAACTAAAAAATACCCTAAGGAAGTTTGAATGGGCTTTGAAAAATATGGCTATTCCCAAAATGTTGAATTGGAGAACCTTCCAGTTTTTTGTTCCCACTGTAAAACTCATAATCATGACAATTCAGAATGTTTTATTCTCCATCCCCACTTAAAAAAATTAAATCCTCCTTAAGAGAATGTTGTTCCTACCCATAAGTCGATCCCTACTTTTGTTCAAAAATTGGCCTCGGATCCTAAGAATGGTATGAAGGCTATTATTAAGGTTGATTCCTTGGATATCGGGGTTAATCATGTTGAACAAGTTCCATTCTACTGTTTATATAGATTCGGTTGATTTTCAAAATGGGAAGGATGATTTACCTCTTTTTCCTTATTTTAATTTAAATATTTCTAATGTAGAGAATAATAAATTTTCAAAGTTTTTGGAAGACAATTTAGTTTCCTCTGATTCAATTTCTGCATTTATGTCAGCTTTGATCGATTGAAATGATGTGAAGCATGCTAAAAACATTTTTGATTTGGATTTAACTACTTGTGCTTTAAATGGTTCTAAATCATCACCGTCTCTCATTTTTAATCTTGATATTCAGGTTAATCCTACTTTTCAACTTAATATGGATTTGGAAGAGGGTGAACTCTCCTCCAAACACTTAGAAAATTTTTCTAAATTTGTGACCAATGTTGCTAAATCTTACTCGGATGATGACTCTAGGGAAAAAAAATGGTTTTCAAACTTATCATGCTAAAAAGATAAAAAGTGTTAAAAATTACTCTCCAAAATTGTCCAAAAGCACTAGATCTATAGCGGCCTCTCACTCCTCTCATAATTAACCTTTGCTTAGCCCTTATTTATTTTTCTTATGTTTAATTTTCTTGTTTGAAATGTTAGAGGGATTGGTACCCTCTCTATTTGTAATATATTAGAAATCTTTGTCGTAGTCATAATATTTATTTACTTATTATTCTCGCCTCTTATTCATGCTAATAAAATTAAATGTTGCTAGAATGATCGCTTTGATAAAATTTTCTCTAATGTTAGTAATAAGATTTGGTGTTTTTGGAATAATTTTATTGAGTTTTTAATTATTGATGATTTTTAACAAGTTCTTAATGCTCAAATCCCTTATGGTGACTATTTTTTTATGTATTTTGTTATAGATCTGGTAGACATCTTCTTTGGGATAATTTGAGGAATTTTGCTACCTCGGTCAACAAACCTTGGTTTATGGTTGGTGATTTCAATACTATTTTATTCTCTTCTGAACGAAGTGGTGGCTGCTCTCCTAATATTCATTCTATGAAAGATTTTTCCAATATGATCCTTGATTTTAATTTGATTGATATTGGCTTTAAGGGTTCTAATTATACTTGGCAAAACTCTAGACTTTGGCAAAGGTTGGACTAGATTCTTTTAATGCTCATTAGATTACTCAATGCCATATTACTTATGTTGATCATTTACGAGAACCTTGTCTGATCATGCTCCTCATTTGGTTTTTTTTATTAAAGATAATTCTAATAGATTACATAAATCCTCTCCTTTTAGATTTCAGAACATGTGGATTTAGTATATTGATTTTTTTGATGTTGTGGCTAATAATTGGAAAGCCCATTTACATCCTGATAATTTGATTATTGGGATGAATAGACTTTGGTTTAAACTTAAAAGACTTGAAAAAAATTTGGGTTTGTGGAACAAACATTATTTTAAAAACCTTTTTGCTAATATTAAACATATGGAAAAATTGGTTTATGATCTTGAAGTCTCTTCTGTGTTTGATCCTTCTAAGATTAATGACTTCACTAAGGCGAAAGATAAACTTGTTCACTTCCAAAACATGGAAGAGACTTACTTGCACCAAAAAGCTGCTAGTAAGCATATTGCAGATGGTGATAGGAATACTAGGTATTTCCATGTTTTAGTTAATAAAAATAGAGCTTTAAATAATATTCAAAAAATTAAAGATGACAATGGTGTTAGGATAATAGAGAATAATGATATTAGGGAATCAATTATTAATTACTTTAGAAATATTCTTAATAAGAGTTGATCTTATGAAGTTATTTATAAATCACATTTGATTCTTTCTATTATTACAAATTATTGTAATGATTTTGCTTACCATCTTGCCTAATGAGGATGAAACTTTTAAAGTCCTTAATAGCATGAATATAGATTTTTTTACTAGTTCAGAGGGTTTCACTACTCAATGTTTTTACAAATGTTGGTTTATCATTAAAAATGATTTGATTGAGGCTATGGTTGATTTTTTTAATGGTAATCCTTTTCCTATATATTTTTCTAGTACTTTTATCATTCTCATACCTAAGAAAGAAAATTTGGATTATTGGAGTGATTTTAGACCTATTAGTCTTTGCACCTTCTTCAATAAGTTAATTTCCAAAATTCTAACCAACAAGCTTAGTCCTTTACTTAATAAAATTATCTTTCTTAACCAAACTAGTTTTATTAGAGGTAGATCTATTTCTAATATTTTACTAGCCCAAGAATTAATTCATGATCTTGATGCCAACTAGAGGTGGCAACATTCTTTTCAAATTATATATTATCAAAGCCTTTGATAACATTTCTTGGACTTTCTTTTCCATATTTTTATTTATTTGGGTTTTCGATAAATTTATTTATTTTATCAAAATTGTATTAATAATGCTTGGTTTTCAATTTTTCTTAATGGGGAAGACTTGTGTTTCTTTCTCTCTTCCCATGGCTTAAGATAAGGGGATCCTCTATCTCCTCCTTTATTTATTATTATTATTGAGTATTTATCTAGAAGCATCAATAATTTATTCTTTAACAAGCCTTGTATGTACTATAGAACTATTGGTGGTCTTCCTATTTTCCATTTAAGCATTGCATATGATTTCATTATTTTTTGCAATGATTCTATTCATCATATCAAGCATCTCAAGTATTTTCTAAATAAAATTGGTAGAGAAAGTAGCCTTTCTATCAATGAGAACAAAAGCTATTTTATCACTTCCTCATATCTCCAATAATAAAATCAATTAAATCTGCATATCACTAATTTTAAGCATCAACACTTACCTCTAAAGTACATGGGTGCTCCTCTTTAAAGGCCCAAATGATACCATCTCTTTGACGAGTTAATTCAAAATAATTTAAATAAAATTTTCATTTGGGAATTCCATTTACTTTTCTTTGGTGTCAGGCTCACTATTCTTAAAAGCACTCTAAATTCAATGCCTCTTTATTTGATTCAAACTATTATGCCCACTAATGCCACACTCATCAAAATTAATCACTTGCTTAATAAATTTTTTGGGGCTCCAATAACTCTACCAAAAGAATGCATTGAACATCTTGGCCTAAATCTTGTGGTCCTTTGGGTGAAGGTGCTCTAGGTTGCAAATCTATTCATTAAGCTATCACCGCATTCTCTCATAAGCTATGGTTGAATTTTAGAAAGAATGATAGCCTTTGGGCTAATTTTATGATGTAAAAAATTTTCCAAGGTAAACACCCTTTTATCTGTGTTTATAAAGTTGGTGACTCTCGGCTTTGGAAAAGGCTTTGCTCAATTATATGAGTTATTGAATCTTTAATATCTTGGGGTATTCATTTGGTACTTTCTTTTGGTAAGACAACTAGGCTGGCAACGGCTCCATTGACACCCTTTATCTACCCACTCTACTGCTATCAAAGTTAACTCTTTTTGCTTAATAATACTTGGAATGAAAGTAAACTTGAGAATTATATCCATGTTTCTCTTTTTGAAAATTTAATAAATATCCTCATTTCTTCTAACAAACTTGATCAAATTCTTTTTAAGCTTTCTTATAATGGTGATTTTGTTCTTAAAGAGGTTTGGAATTTTATTAGAGATAAGAAAAACTCCTCCAATGTCTTTATTAAACTTTGGAACAATATCATTCCCATTTCCTATTCGGTTTTAGCTTGGAGGGTTTTGAATAACATTATTCCTATTGACACTTTGCTCTATACTAAAGGGTTTTATTTAGCATCAAAATGTTATTGTTCCTTTCATATTGAAAATGTAAATCATGTTATTGTTAATGGTGCTATTGCTTCTAAATTATGGCTTTGGAATGATGTTTTATTTAATTCCAACCATTTTCATGGTTCTTTTTCTTTATTTCAACTTCTTGAAGTTTGTTTCAAAAAAACTATGAAAGGTCATATCAAAGTTTTAATTACTCTTACTCTTCTCTGGTTCATCTAATGGATAGAAATGATGCTAAATATCATGGAACTCCTATGAACCATAAAATGATCCTGGCTAGAACTAAAGAAAAAAAATCATGCTCTGTTTAATGCCAATCTTATTAGTAACATTTATTTTAGAGGCAATAAATTGGTGGCTAAAAAAATTACTATTCATGCTTGGCTTGGACCCATATAAAGGTGCTAGGATCAAACCTAAAGACAACTTGATTAAAGTAAATACTGATGGTTCTGTAGCTTCTAATAAATATGGTTGTGGTGGTATCCTTAGGGATTCTAAAGGTACTGTCATTTGTGCTTTTTCCTATCCTCTCAAAGCTTGTTCTTTTATTTTCGATGAGCTTAAAGCTTTTCAAATTTGTTTGAATAGTGTTTTCTCAACATCTGGATTATATTAGATGCTCTCTTACTTGTTTACATGCTTTATTCCAGTAGAAATGAGAATGTTGAATTATTTTATCATACAAAAGATCTTCTTTCTCAAGTTTATTTTAAAATTTCCTGCATCCTTCATGAAAGTAATGCTTATGTTGATTTATTGGCTAATTTAGGTGCCAACTAAACTGAGTTCACATTATTTCACAACCAAACATTGCCTAAACTATTAAGATGCTTGGTTAATCTAAATAATACTGGATTGTCTTATCTCAGTATATAATTTCTTGGCTTGGTTTCTTTTGTGTTGGTTTTTTATGAGACTTTGCTTTTGTTTGCCCTTTGTAAAACCCTCTTTTGGTTGTGGTTATTTACTTATTTTGACTATTTTGTGCTGGTTGTTACTTTTGACCTTTTACTTTTTGGTTAGCCTTTACTGGTGGTTATTGTTGTCATTATAACCTAGTTGATTTGGTTTTTCAATCTAGTGGTGGTGTTATCTGGTTTGGTTTTTTTACCACATTTTTTCCTTTATTGTTTTGATAACCTCCTATTGGTTATGGTTTTGTCTTCTATTGGTTTTTCCTCTGTATGGTTTTGCCTCATTTTAGTGGTTGCTCTTTTACCAATTTTGGCTATGGTTATTGAATGGGTGGTTTTGGATGGTCGTTAACTCGGTTGGTTGGTTAGGTTCATTGGTTAGTTGGTTATTTTGGCTATTATTTCTTCTTCTTTTTGTGACATATCTTGGGAACTATTGGTGGTTTAGTTATGGCTTCATTTTGGAATGGTGGGGGTTTTTGTTTGGCTATTACTTTCTCTATCTTGTTGACTAGAGCTTCGTGGTCAATTTTATCGCTATTTTGTTTCTTTTGGTTTTGGTTTGTCCTCTTTGTTTTAGCCTTTCTCTCTTTCTAAACTTTGGGTTTGGTTATTATTTTGGTTTGCTAGTTTAGGCTTTTGTTGGTTTTTTTTGGCTATCTTGGTGATTTTGGCTTGATGGTGTTGATCCATTCAATTGGGTTCTCGCTATGTGGTGATTACTAGGAGGCTATGTTGGCTAGATTGGTTGGTTGTTTCTATATGGTGTTTTATTTATTTTATGCTTTTTTCTTGGATGGGGATCTTTCCTTTGTTGGTTACTAATGATGGGTTGTCTGCCCTTATGGATGTTTTACTTAGCCATTTTGGTAGGAGGACTTTTAGTTGTCCTTGGAATTTTGGTTGGCTTCATTTCTCTTTGTTGATTTTTTTTCTTCTTCTTGGTAGTGTTTTTTGCATAATTCTTTAATAGGTTGAAACTTTACCAAAGGCCTGGTCATTTCTCAGTCATCCCTACTGTTGCTGCTATGGAGCTTGCTTATCTTGCTTTCTCAAAGGAATCATGAAATGCTGCTGACTCAACCTTTTTCTATTTTCATGCTTTATTTTGTTTGACTGTGTCATTTTTCTCTCATGCTTTTTAGTTGTTGTGTTTTCTCTATTATTTTCTTTTCTTCTTCTAATGTACTTAGATGAGGGTTTAGCTCTTTAGGTTTTTTGTAGAGCAATGACGGGTAGAATTCTGAGCTTTATCCCTTCCAAGGACATAGTATATTTTCCTTTTATGGTAATAAAATTCTAACTTTTTCCAAAAAAAAACCTAAACCCTAATCCTAACCCTAAACTTTAAACTCTAAACTCTAAACGCTAAAGCATAAAACACTAAATCTTAAACCATAAACTAACACTAAATCCTAAACCCCAAAATCCTTAAACCCTAAACCCTAAACTAACCCTAAACCCTAAGCTAACCTTAAACCCTATACTAACCCTAAAACCTAAACCCTAGACCCAAAACCCAAAACCCTAAACCCTAAACCCTAAACCCTAACCCTAACCCTAAACCCTCAACCCTAAGCCATAAACCCTAAAACCCTAAAAACTAAATAATAAACTATCCATAAACCCTAAACTAACCCTACACCCTAAGATAACCCTAAACCTTAAAAACTCTAAATGCTAAAGCCTAAGGCCTAAACCCTAAACCCTAAACCTTAAGTCTAAACCCTAAACCCTAAAACCATAAACCCTAAAACCCTAAACCCTAAAACCTAAAACCTAAACCTAAACTAAATAAATCCTAAAAAGAAAATTAATAAATAAAACCAAAACATAAATAAAAGATAAAAAATAAAATAAAATAAAACCTAAACTAAAACCTAAACCTAATCCTAAAAATAAAATAATAATAAACTAATTAAAAAATAAATAAAATAATAAATAAAAACCTATACTAAACTAAATAAAATAAAATAAACTTAAGAATAAAAAAACTTAAATAAAATAAAAACTAAAAGTAAAATAAAAATAAAATAAACCTAATATAAAGTAAAAATAAAATAAAATAAATACTAAATAAAAACATAAACCTAAAAATAAACCTAAAAAAATAAAAAAATAAAATCTAAACCCTAAACCCTAAGAATGGGCAAAACCTTGATGGTAAGAACATCACCTAACCAGTGCCTAGATCTATGTGTGAGGCGAGGAATTATCGCATGGTGGGGGATCTGGAGGTGTTGGTAGATATGGAGGTGGTGGTCATAGCAATGGTGGTTATGGAAGCAAGAGGAGTGATGAAGGTTACAGCCATGGTGGTGGCGGAGGGAGAGATCAGGGATATGATGGTAGATCCTGCTACTCAGGAGGCCAAGGTGGTTCTGATGGGAACAGAAGAAATAGAAGAATGGCCGACTCGATCTGCTGCTTATGGAACTGTGTCTTTAAATTGGATATGGTTCTAGTTATCTAGGGTTTTTGATTTGCTCTATGTGTGCTCATTTATTATCTATGTTGTCGCTTGTGTCTTATAAAATTTGGTGTGTTACTTGGTTGATGAAATAGAAAATAAAAAAAGTTGAACTTGAATTTGTTCTCTATTAAAAAAACAATCAAAAACTCTAAACCCTAAACTAAAACCTAAACCCTAAACCTTAAACCATAAAAACCCTAAACCCTAAATCCTAAAACCTAAACCCTAAACCCTAAACCCTAAACCTTAAACCCTAAATGCCAAACCATAAACCCTAAAACCTAAACTCTAAACTAACCATAAACCCTAAACCCCAAACCATAAACCATTAAAAGATAAAAACCTAAACCTAAACTAAATAAAACCTAAAAAATAAAATAAATAAAAAACCTAAACCAAATTAAAATAAAATAATAAAATAAAATAAGAATATAAACAAAAACCTAAACCTAAACCTAAACCTAAAAATAAAATAAAACAAAATAAAAAATAAAAACTAAATAAAATAAAATAAATAAAAACCTAAATTAAACTATAAAATAAAAACTAAACCTAAAGTAAAAAAATAACCCTAAAACCTAAACTCTAAACTCTAACCCTAATTAATGAAATAAAATAAAGAAAACAAAATAAAATAAAATAAAATAACTAAAAAAAAATAAAATAACTAAAAAGATAAAAAAAATTAAAAAAATTAAAAAAATTAAAAAAAACTAAAAAAATTTAAAATAAAATTAGAAAACTAGAAAAAAAAAACTTAACCAGAAACCCCCCCTTCGCCTAGCACTATAGAAATTTTGGGATTCCTCATGTCTTATTGTCCTTGCAATGGCTTCTTGGTGAGTGTTTGAACATTTTTTCTCTTGGATTCCATTTAGATTGTCAGCCTTAGGCTGATCTTGACCTATTTTAGTCACAGCATTGTGACTCATGGCATCAACCTCTTCCAATCCATGGGGTAAATCCCATGAGCTGACATATCCTCTAGGGCATCAGAGTTTTTGGGTAATCGTACCTCTAGATTACCTATAATTACTAAATCTTTTGAAGATGCTTTAACTATTAAGAACTCTTCCATCGAGCCTCCTCTGAATTTGGTTCATATGGTGTTTAAAGGTACTTCGACTATTATGATTCCAGATGCTGATATTAAAAGATTAGCTGAGCCTTTTATTTTTTCTTTGATTTGAAAGTTTTCCTTCAAACAGCCAAATATGGAAGATATTTGTTATTTTTTTTCACAACTTAAATTTATCTGGTTATTTTTCTATTAGGTTGATTAATGTGAGGCATGTTTTGATTAAACTTTCTAATGATCTTGATTATGGGAGAATTTTTTATAGGCATTCTTGCTATATTTTAAATGTCATGCATATTTGAAGTGGACCTATGTTTGATGTTAATGAAGAGTCTCTTATTGTTCCCATTTGGATTTCTTTTCCTAACTTGCAGATTCATCTATTTAATCATCAAATTCTTTATGCTATTGGGTCGAATTTTGGTTGGCCTTCGCAAGTTGATCAAGCAACAACTACTTTTTAGACTATATGTTGCTAGAATTCTTGTAGAGATTGATATTACAAAAAAAATATCCAAAAGAAATTTTGGGTTCAGAATTGTTGTTATTTTGAGAACTTTCCCAATTTTGTAATCATTGTAAGATTCATGGGCATGAAATTTTTGAAAGTTTTATTGCACATCCATCTCTTAGGAAGAAAATCACCGAAGAATTTGATTGTTGAAAACGATGATTCTTTCAAGTTGGATAAAGAGAAATCTAATTTTCAAAATTCTAATGTTTTGCAAAACCAGATTTCTAAATCTTATGAAAAAAGTTTTACCTATTAATGATTTGTCTAATGCATAAGGTAATTTTGATATTTCTGAAAAAGTTTTAACTAATAATCATGCTCTAAGTGTTTCTTTTGATGATTCTATTAAGGGAAGACTTTAGAGGCTGTGGTTAATGATTATATTGGTTTGGATGTTGTGCATAAGTCCTTTCATGATGATGGTTTGAATATTATTGATGCTAACACCATTTCTTCCAATCAGTTGGATGTTGTTTCTCTTTCTCCTATGTCTTCTTTAGATCATGGGAAAGAGATTATTTCTTTGCCTTCTTTGATTGAGAATGGCAGTGAAAAGATTGTTCTTATTTCTAATATTTTAACTTTTGGTCCTGATAATCTTGTTAATATTGGTAATCCTTCTTCTATAAAATAAGATTTAGATACCTGTGATAATTCTCTCATCGTTAATAGTTCTATTTTGGTTCAAAATGATTGTTTCTCTATGGCTGGTAATTCTATTCAAAATTTTGGTAATATGCTATGTGTTTCTAAAGGATTGGAATCTTATTTTAATCCCTTACATGAAGTTTGTACTGAAAATCTAGATTTTGCTTCTCTTGATTCTTTTACAAATGAAGATAGGGACGATACTCTTTAGATTTTATTGGAAGGAAAAAATTTTGATAATTTCCTTCTTAATAAAGCTCTTCAGCCCTTTTCACTTCTGATAAATGAATACTATTTTTTATTTTCCTTTATCTAATGGTGGATGTTTTTGAATGCTCTTCTTTGAATTTGATAGCTTCTACCGATCCCCATGCCTTTATAACAACACGATTCATTTTTGGAGAAAGGGGAATGGTTATAAACCTGCTTTTACAAGAAGAAAAGGAATAAAGTGTTCTGATTTATGCCCCTCCTCACTTGCCAAGGGTTACTCATTACAAAGCATCTTGGAAATAATATTTCTTATCCTTGGGAGGTGTTTTCTTTTGTCTAGTTTTATCTATGTTGGTTGAGCTTTTTCTGTGTTTTCTTGCTAGCTAGAGTATTGGCTTCTTGGCTAATTTTTCCTCTTCTAGCTTGGTGTTTTTGGCTCATGTTCACTGGTTTTTTTGGTGCCCTTTATTGGTTGGTTTCTTCTTTCTCTATTTTTTTGTTGGTGGTTTGTTCTTGTTTGGTCCTCTTTGGTTGGTGCTTTTCTCTGTATGGTAGGTTGGGCTTTTCATCCGCATGTGGTTTGTCCCTATTGGTCGCTTAGCTTTTATTTTAGCTATTGTCGGCCTTCTTTTCTATTGGTTTTGCTTTCTCTTTCTGGCTATTTTTCTTGGATGTTTTGTTGTGTGGATGCTCTATTGGCTGTTTCCTTTCCTTTGGTTGGTGCCTTGGTGGCTTTAGATTGGTGTCATTATGGGCTCTATTGGCTTTATCTTTGAGGGCTCTTTCCTTTTTTTTTTGGGCTGTCAATTTCTTTTCTCCCAACTCAAGAGGTGTTCATATTTGGTTTTGTTGGGAATGCCTTATGTTAATTTTTTTTTCTATTGCTTTCCTCTCTCTTTTTGTTTCCATAGCTTCACTTTTTCTTTTGGTTGGGTGGCTATTATGATAGGTTTGTATTTTTATTTGGGATGGCTATCATGATATGATGAATTTTTTTTTCCTTTGATAATTTTGGTTGGTGAATTTTCCTATTTGTAACCCATCTTTGAAGCGGTTCGGATTTGATGCCCCTCATTATTGTGATTATCCTTCTTTCCTCATATCTGAGAGTTTTTTTCTCTTAATGTTTTTTGATCTCCTTCTGAGATTTCTTGTAGGTTGTAGATTCTCTTTCATTGGTCTCTTCTTCTTCTTGAGGGAGCGAGTCATACCGATGGTCTCCTCTTTCTTAGATGAGTTATCTTCATGTGTGTTTAATTTTCCTTTGGTTCTTCATCCTTTGAGGTTCTTTGGAGCTGTGGATTCTTCCCCTTTTTTTGCCTTTTGTTTAGCTTTTTATTTTTCTTATTTTTTCCTCTTTAATCTATTAGTTTAGGGACTAAACTCTTTAAGATTCTCCCAGAGCTCATTTAAGTTTTTTTCTTTTGAGTTTAGTCTCTATAATAAGGACTCTTGCTTTTTTTTCTTTTCAATAATAAATTCTTTTATTTTAAAACCCTAAACCCTAAAACCTAAAACCCTAAACCCTAAACCTAAATCAAAGAACCTAAAACCTAAACCTAAACTAAATAAAACCTAAAACAAAATAAATAAATAAAACCAAAGCTAAATAAAATAAAATAATAAAATAAAATAAAACCTAAACTAAAACCTAAACCTAAACTTAAACCTAAACCAAAAAATTAAGAAATATAAAAAATAAATACTAAACTAAACTAAAATAAATAAATACCTAAACTAAACTAAAAACTATAACCCTAAAAATAAAAAAACCTAAATAAAATAAATACTAAATAAAAAATAAAAATAAAATAAACATAAATAAAATAAAATAAAATAAAAACTAAATAAAAACCTAAACCTAAAAAATAAACCAAAAAATAAATAAAAAAAACCTAAACCATAAACTAAAAAAAACCTAAACATAAAATAAACAAAAAAAAACCTAAGACTAAATTAAAATAAACTAAACTAAAATAAAACCTAAACCCAAATAAAAAATAAACTAAACCTAAACCCTAAACCAAATAAACCTAAACTAAAATAAACTAAAATAAACATAAAATAAAAAACCAAAACTTAACCTAAAAAAAAAATAAAATAAAAAACCTAAACCTAAACCTAAAAAATAAAATAAACCTAAACATTAAAAAATAAAATAAAATAAAACTAAACTACAAAATAAACATAAATAAAACATAAACCTAAAAAATAAACTAAAATAAAAAACCTAAAAAAAAAAATAAATAAACTAAACTAAATAAAATAAAAAATAAACCTAAATAAAATAAAAAAAATAAAATAAACTAAAATAAATAAAAAAATAAATTAAATAAACATAAACCTACCATAAAAAAAAAAACTCTAAACCTAACTAAACCCTAAACCTAAATCCTAAACCTAAACCTAAACTAACCCTAAACCTAAACCTAAACACATAAATAAAAAAAATAATAAACCCTAACTAACCATAAACCCTAAACCCTAAAACTAACCCTAAACCTACAACCCTAAACCCTAAAACCTAAAACCCTAAACCATAAACTCTAAACCCTAAAGCCTAAACCTAAACCCTAAAATCATAAACCTTAAACCCTAAACCTAAAACTAAACCTACAACCCTAAACCCTAAACCCTAAACCCTAAACCTAAAACTAACCTAATCTAAACCCTAAACCCTAAACCCTAAACCCTTAAACCCTAAACCCCAAACCCTAAACACTAAACCCTAAACCCTAAATTAACCCTAAACCCTAAGCCCTAAACCCTAAACCCTAAAAAGCTAAAAACCTAAACCTAAACTAAATAAAACATAAACATAAAATAAATAAAAAAAACCATAAACAAAAAAAAATAAAAAATTGAATTAAAAAAAACATAAACATAAACCTAAAAGAAAATAAAATAAAAAAATAAAACTAAAATAAACTAAATTAATAAAACCTAAACTAAACAAAAAATAAAAAAACCTAAATAAAATAAAAACTAAACCTAAAATAAAAATAAAATAAACCTAAAATAAAATAAAATAAAAAGTAAATAAAACCTAAATAAAATAAAAATAAAAATAAACCTAAATAAAAAAAAAATAAAAAACTAAAATAAATAAAAAATAAATAAAATAAACCTAAACCTACTACTTAATTTAAAAAAGGGAAAAAAATAAAAAAACCTTAACCCTAAAACTAATCCGTAAACCTAAACAAACCCTTAACTCTAAATCCTAAACCTTAAAACCCTAAACCCTAAACCCTAAACCCTAACCTTAAACCCTAAACCCTAAACCCTACACCCTATACCCTAAAACCCTAAATGCTTAACCCTATAACCTAAACCTTGAACCCTAAACCATTAATCTTAAAATCCTAAAAACCTAAACCTAAACAAAAATTAAATATAAAAGAAATAAAAAATTATATTAAATTAAATAAAAACCTTATCTAAAACCTAAAAATAATCTTAAATATAAAATTAAATAAATAATTAAAAATAAACTAAAATAAAATAATTAAAAGCCTAAAATAAACTAAAAAATAAAATAAACCTAAGAATAAAAAAACCAAAATAAAACAAAAATTCAACGTAAAATAAAAAATAAAATAAACTTGAAAAGAAAACTAACTGAAAACCTAAACCTAAAAAATAAACCTAAAAATAAAACCAAAAAAAATAAAAAATAAAACCTAAACCCTAAACTAAAAGAAACCTAAACCTAACATAAAAATAAAATAAATAAAGTAAAATAAACTTAAACCTAAACTAAAATAAGTAAAACCTAAAATAAACTAAACCTAAACTTAAACCTAAATTAAATAAAATAAAATAACTAAAAGTAAACCTAAACTAAAAAATAAACCTAAAAAAATAAACCTAAAATAAAACCTATATGCTAAACCTAAATAAATAAATAAATAACCTAAACAGGAACCTAAAAATAAAAAATAAGACATAAACCTAAAAAATAAAATAAAAATAAAACTCAACTAAAAATGAACTTAAACCTAAACCTAAACCTAAAAAACATTAAATAAATAAGTTAAACTAAATAAAAATAAAAAACAAACCAAAATAAAAATAAAAAATAAATTAAACTAAAATAAATAAAAAATTAAACTAAATATACTAAATAAACTGAAACCTATAGTTTTACTTAATTTTGTTTAAAGAAAACCTTAAACTCTAAATCCTAAACCCTAAACCCTAAACCCTAAACCCTAAATCCTAAAAGCAAAATCTAAAACCCTAAACCCTAAACCCTAACCCAAAACCCTAAACCCTAAACCCTAAACCCTAAAACCCAAAACCCAAAACCCTAAACTAACTCTAAACCCCAAACTTTAAACCCTAAACTATAAAGCCTAAACCCTAAACCCTAAACCCAAAAAAATCCTAAACCCTAAACCCTAAACTAACTCAAAACCCAAAACCCTAAAAACCTAATCCATAAAGCCTAAAGCCTAAACCATCAACCCTAAGCTTACCCTAAACCCAAAATGCTAAAAACCCTAAACCCTAAAGCATAAACACTAAACTCTAAACACTAAACCCTAAAAACCTAAACCCTAAACCTAAACCTTAAACCCTAAACCCTAAACCCTAAACTGTGAATTCTAAAAACCTAAAACCTAACCCTAAACTAAATAAAACCTAAAAATAAAATAAATAAATAAACCAAAATCTAAATATAATAAAATAAAAATAAAATAAAAACCTAAAACTAAACCTAAAAAAGGTAAATAAAAAAATTAAATAAACTAAAATAAAATAAATAAAAACCTAAACTAAACTAAAAAAATAAAATAAATCTAAGAATAAAAAACATAAAGAAAATAAAAATAAAATATACCTAAAATAAATTAAAATAAAACTAAAAAAAAACCTAAACTTAAAAAAATAAACCTTAAAATAATAAAAAATAAATAAAAAAATAAAACCTAAACCCTAAACTAAAACAAAACCTAAACCTAACTTAAAAATAAAATTAATAAAATAAAATAAACTTAAAAATAAAACCAAAAATAAATAAAAAATAAACCTAAACCATAAAAAAAAAATTAAACCTAAAAATAAGTAAAATAAACAAAATAAAATAAACCTAAACCTATACTAAAATAAATTAAACTAAAATAAATAAACCTAAAATAAACTAAACCTAAATTGAAACCTAAACTAAATAAAATAAAATAAACTTAAAATTGCCCTAAACCTAAACTAAAAAATGAAACCTAAAAATAAACCTAAAATAAAAACCTAAAACCTAAACCAAAAAAAATAAAATAAAAACATAAACCTAAACATAAAAATAAAAAATAAAACCTAAACCTAAAAATAAAATAAAAATAATACTCAACTAAAAAATAAACCTAAACCTAAACCGAAAAAAAAAACTAAAAAAAAAACCTAAATTAAAATAAATAAATCTAAAATAAATAAACTAAATTAAATAAAAATAAAAAATTAACATAAATAAAACATAAAATAAAGTAACTAAAATAATTAAAAAAATAAACTAAATATACTAAATAAACATAAACCTATAAATTCACTTAATTAAAACAAACCATAAACCCTAAATCCTAAAAAACCTAAACTCTAAACCCTAAAACTAAAAGCGTAAACTATAAAACCTTAAATACTAAACCATAAACCATAATCCTAAACCTAAACCTAACCTAACCCCAAACCTAAACCTAAATCTAAAGTAACTAAATAAATTAAAATAAACCTAAACCCTAAAAAACTAAACCTAAACCTAAACCCTAAGAATGGGTAACCTTGAATAAACATCACCATCAACTAGGCTCGCCTAGATCTGGTGGAGGAAAACTATAAATGGTGGGGATCAAACGGTGGATATGGAGGTCTAAAATTATGGAGTGAGAATAATGAAGGTTAAACTTGGTGGTAGGAGAGACATATGATAAGTCTACTGAGAGGTTGAAAAGAAATAAGAATGGCCGATCTCATGCTAATGGATCCATGTCTTAAGAGATGGCTCTAGTTATAAGGTTTTAATTTGTAATGCTCATTTTTTTATCTATGTCCTCAGTGTCTTAAACTTAACTGTTATAAATTGAAGAAATGTTGAATCATTTTTTTCTATTAAAAAAACCAAAAACCCTAAACCCTAAACCATAAATCCTAAACTAACCCTTAAATCGTAAACTTAAACCCTAAACCCTAAAACATAAACCCTAACCCCTAACCTTATTCATAAACCCTAAACCCTAAACCATAAAACCCAAAACCCTAAACCCTAAAAACCCTAAACCTTAAAGCCTAAACCCTAAACCTAAACCCTAAACTAACCTTAAACCCTAAGATAACCCTAAACCCTAAACCCCAATTCTTAAATCGTAAAAACCCTAAACCCTAAAGCCTAAACATTAATTCCTAAACCCTAAACCTTAATCCTAAACCCTAAACCCTAAACCTTAAAACCCCAAAACCATAAACCTTAAATATAAAAATCCTAAAAACCCAATCCTAAATTAAATAAAACCTAAAAATAAAATAAATAAAAAAATATAATCCTATATAAAATAGATAAGTAAAATAAAATTAAAACCTATGCCTAAACAAAAATATATAATTAAATTAAAATAAAATAGAAAAAAAAACCTAAACTAAAGTAAATAAAATAAAATAAACCTAAGAATAAAAAACCTAAATAAAATAAAAAAAAAATATAAAATAAAAAATAAAATAAACCTAATATAAATATAATAAAACTAAATAAAACCTAAACCTAAAACTATAAAAATAAACCTACTAAAAAAATAAAAATAACCAAAAAACTCTAAACTAAAAGAAAACCTAAACATAAAATAAAAATAAGATAAACCTGAACCTAAACCTAAAAAAAACTAAAGCTAAACCTAAACCTAAACTAAATAAAATAAAGTAAACTAAAAATAAACCTAAACCTAAATTGAAAAATAAAACCTAAAAAAATAAACCTAAAATAAACCTAAAAGTTAAACCCAAAAATAAAATAAAACTAAACCTAAACCTAAAAAAAAAGAAAACCTAAACCAAAAATTAAACTAAAATAAATCTCACCTAAAAAAATAAAAACCTAAATAAACCTAAAAAATAAATTAAAAAACATAAACTAAAAAATTAATAAACCTAAAATAAATAAACTAAACTAGATAAAAATAAAAAATAAACCAAAATAAAGATAAAAAATAAAGTAAACTAAAATAAATTAAAAAATATACTAAATAAACCTAAACCTATACTTAATAAAAAACTAAACCCTAAATCCTAAACCCAAAATAAAAAACCATAAACCTAAAACCTAAACCCTAAACCCTAAAAATAAAAAATCCTAAACCTAAACCCTAAACCTAAAACCTAAAAATAAACCCAAAACCTAAACTAAAGTAAAATTAAATAAATTAAAAAATAAATCTAAACCTAAAACCTAATAAACCTAACCTAAACCTAAGAATGGGAAAACCTAAAATCATAAACTAAATAAAACCTAAAGGCTCTACCTAAAAAAAAAATAAAATTAAACTAAAAATATAATTGGATCCCACTACTAAAAAATAAACCTAGAAATAAAGGATGGCCAAAATGCTAAAACTATAAAACCTAAAAAGTTAAACCCAAAAAGATAAAATAAAAACTAAAACCTAAACCTAAAAAAAAAAAAAAACCTAAACCTAAAAATTAAACTAAAAATAAATCTCACCTAAAAAATAAATGTAAACCTAAATGTAAACCTAAAAAATAAATTAAGAAAAACATAAACTAAAATTAATAAACCTAAAATAAATAAACTAAACTAGATAAAAATTAAAAATAAACCAAAATAAAGATAAAAATAAAGTAAACTAAAATAAATAAAAATATACTAAATAAACCTAAACCTACCGGTTTACTTAATTTTTTTTAAATAAACTTTAAACCCTAAATCCTAAACCCTAAACCGTAAACCCTGAACCCTAAAACCTAAAATCCCTTAAACCCTAAACCCTAAAAGCATAAACCCTAAATCCCTAAACCCTAAACCCTAAACCTTAAAACCTAACCCTAAATCCCAAACCCAAAACCTAAACCTAAAGTAATTAAATAAATTAAAAAATAAATCTAAATCCTAAAACCTAATAAACCTAAACCTAAACCTAAACCCTAAGAATGGGAAAAACCTTGACGATAGAAACATATCAAGCTGCGCTAGATCAATGGAGGTGAAGGTGGAGTTGGCAGTTATCATAGTGATGGTGAAGGCTCTAGAGGTGCTGGTGGATATAGAGGTCGTGGTCGGAGCAGTAATGATTTTGGATGCGGGAGGAGCAATAGAGGTTACTCCCGTGGTGGTGGAAGAGAGAGAGATCGGGGATATGATGGTGGATCTCACTACTAAAGAGGCCCGGGTGGTTCTAATGGGAACTGGAGAAACTAAAGGATGGCCAATCCGATCTGCTACTTATGGAACTATGACTTTACAATAGAGATGGTTCTAGTTATCTAGGGTTTTTGATTTGCTCTATGTGTGCTCTATTTTGAACTATGCCATCACTTGTGTCTTAGAAAACTTAGTGGGTTACTTTATTAATGAAATTGAAAAGAAGAAATGTTGAATCTAAATTTGTTTTTTGTTAAAAAAACCATAAACCTTAAACCCTAAACTAAAACATAAACCCTAAACCCAAAACATAAACCCTAAACCATAAACCCTAAACCATAAAAACCCTAAAGGCTAAACCCTAAACCCTAAAGCCCTAAACCCTGAAACCTGAACTCTATACCCTAAACATTAAATCCTAAATAAACCCAATACCCTAAACCTAAAAAAGCTAAAAACCTAAACATAAACTAAATAAAACTTAATAATAAGTAAATAAACAAACCTAAATCAAAATAAAATAAAAAAATAAAAAAATAAAAACATAAACTAAAACCTAAACATAAAAACAAAATAAAATAAAAAATAAAAACTAAACTAAAATACAATAAATAAAAACATGAACTAAACTAAAAAAACATAAATAAAATAAAAATGAAACCTAAAATAAAAATAAAATAAACCTAAAATAAAATAAAATAAAAACTAAATAAAAACCTAAACCTAAAAAAATAAACCTAAAAATAAATATATATAAATAAACCCTAAAAACCTAAACCTAAAATAAAAAATAAAATAAACTAAACCTAAACTAAAATAAACTAAGCTAAAATAAAGAAAACCTAAACCTAAAAAAAAATAAAATAAAATAAACTAAAAATAAACCTAAACCTAAACTAAAATAAAACCTAAAAGTAAACCTAAAATAAAAACCTGAATGCAAACCTAAAAAATAAAATAAAAACCTAAACCTAAACCTAAAAATAAAAAATAAAACCTAAACCTAAAAAATAAAATAAAAGTAAAACTAAACTAAAAAATAAACTTAAACCTAAACCTAAACCTAAATAATAAATTAAAATATAAAACCTTAACTAAAATAAATAAACCAAATTAAATAAAATTAAAAATAAACTAAAATAAATAAAAATAAACTAAATAAACCTAAACCTACTACTAATTTAAAAAAAAAATAAAAAATAAAACCCCGACCCTAAACCCTAAACCTACAACCCTAAACCCTAACCCTAAACCTACTAAACCCCAAAAAATCATAAACCCTAAAACCCTAAACTATAAACCCTAAACCCTAACCCCTAACCCTAAACCCCAAACCCTAAACCTAAACCTAAAGTGACTAAATAAATAAAGAAATAAACATAGACCTTAAAACCAAATAAACCTAGACCTAAACCTAGACCCTAAGAATGAGCAGAACCTTGACAGTAAGAACATCACCATCAATCAGGCTCAGCCTAGATCTTGCGGTGGAGCTAAAGGTGGAGGCGGTCGTTGTCATAGTAGTGGTGGGGGATCTAGAGGTGTTGTTGGATATGGAGGTGGTGGTCGCACTAGTGGTGGTTATGGAGGCAAGAGCAGTGATGAAGGTTACCATCATGGTTATAGTAGAGAGAGGGAGAGATCGTGGATATGATGGGTACCCGCTACTGAGAGATAGGTTATGGGAATTGGAGAAATCAAGAATGATCGATCACGCTTATCAATGCCTTTATAGTAGAGATGATTTTAGTTATCTAATGTTATTGATTGGCTCCATGCATGCTCATTTTTGATCTATGTCATCCCTTGTGTCTTAGAAAACTTGGTGTGTTACTTGGTTGATGAAATCGAAAAGAAGAAATATTGAATATGAATTTTTATCTATTAATAAATAAATAAAAAACAAAAACTCTAAACTCTAAACTAAAACTTGAACCCTAAACCTAAACCCTAAACCCTAAACCCTAAAAAGCTAAAAACCTAATCCTAAACTAAATAAAACCTAAACATAAAATAAATAAATAAAACCTAAACCAAAATAAAATAAAAAATAAAACTAAATCCAAAACCTAAACCTAAACCTAAACTAAAAAATAAAAAAGAAAATAAAATAAAAAATAAAAACTAATCTAAAATAAAATAAATAAAAACCTAAACTAAACTTAAAAAATAAAAAACCTAAATAAAATAAAAACTAAACCACAATAAAAATAAAATAAACCTAAAATAAAATAAAGTAAAACTAAATAAAAACCTAAACCTAAAAAAATAAACCTTAAAATAAATAAAAAATAAAACCTAAACCCTAAACTAAAAAAACTAATCCTAAAATAAAATAAAATAAAGCTAAACCTAAACTAAAATAAACTAAACTATAATAAATAAAACATAATCTTAAACCTATAATAAACTAAACCTAAACCTAAACCTAAACTATATAAAATAAAATAAACTAAAAATAAACCTAAACCTAAACTAAAAAAAATACCTAAAATATAACCTAAAACCTAAACCGAAAAAAAAAAATAAAAGCCTAAACTTAAACCTAAAAATAAAAAATAAAACCTAAACCTAAAACTAAAATAAAAAATAAACCTACACCTAAAAAATAAACTAAAATAAAAAACCTAAACTATAATTACAAAAACTTAAATAAAATAAAATAAATATATAAACCTACTAGTTCACTTAATTTAAAAAAATAAAATAAAATAATAATAATAAAATAGAAAAAAACCCTAAATACTAAACCCTAAAATTAAACCCTAACCCTAAACCCTAAACCTAAACCCTAAACCCTAAACCCTAAAAATAAAACCCTAAACCTCCAACTAAACCATAAACCCTAAACCTAATGCTAAACCCTAAACCCTAAAACCTAACCCTATACTAAACCCTAAACCTAAACCCTAAACCCTAAACTCTAAAAACCTAAACCTAAACATAATAAAACCTAAAAATAAAATAAATAAGAAAACCTAAATGTACATAAAAAAATAAAATAAAATAAAAACCTAAACTAAAAAAATAAAATAAAATAAAAAAGAAAAACTAAACTAAAATAAAATAAATAAAAACCTAAACTAAATAAAAAATTATATAAATCAAAAAATAAAAACCCTAAATAAAATGAATGTTAAATGTAAAATAAGAATAAAATTAACCTTAAATAAAATAAAATAAAAAATAAATAAAAACCTAAACATGAAAAATAAATTTAAAATAAAACTTAAAAATAAATAAAATAAAACCTAAACCCTAAACTAAAAAAAACCTAAACCTAAAATAAACAAAATAAAATAAACCTAAACTAAAATAAATAAAACCTAAACATAGCTAAAAATAAACTAAACCTAAACCTAAACTAAACAAAATAAAATAAACCTAAAATAAACTAAAAATAAAAATAAACCTAAAACCTAAACCTAAACCTAAAAATAAAAAATAAAACCTAAACTTGAAATATATAATAAAATAAAACTAAACTAAAAAATAAACATAAACTTAAACCTAAACCTAAAAAATAAAGAAGTTGATGTAGAACTTGAGGATGATTCATATGAAGATTTAATAGAATTACCTTTAGATTGATACTTGCCTTATGTTCATATTTTAAGAAAGAAAGGGTTAATCCCACATACTTGGTCAACAAGTCGACTACTTCGAAAGAATATGTAAGAACAAATGCAAAAGCTCTCAATCAAGACCAAGACTAAGATTCAGTATAGTGGGTCTAGTCGATGATGATGATTACTGCTTAGTCATCACCATTCATTTGGAATTGATAGGTTCTTCTTAAATCACATTAACTTATATGAGGAGCTATGCTTAGAAACTTCAAATGATCTAGATGATTTTGAAGTCAAAGATGCATCACCAGAGTTCAAAGAAGAGATCAAGTCAACCATCGATGAGCTCAAGGAAATCAACTTAGGAATTGAAGAGGATCCATGCCCGACATACATCAGTTCTTTATTGAATGAAATTGAAGCCAATGACTTAGTAAGCTATTGATTGAGCTTAAGGACCACTTTCCATGGAGATTGGCTCTAATAGTCCATAAACTAGCAATAGAGCCTATTGCTAACCCTATCAAGCAAGCTCCTAAATGCATTAGACATAGAATAATAGGTCATTTCTAGAGTCAAGAAACCCGATCGATGGCTTCATCTGGGAAAAATACCCTACCTAGTTCATCATAATTAAGAAAAGAATGGCCAAATTTACCTATGCATCGATTTTAAGGATTTAAATAAGGCATGTCCAAAAGATGAATTTACTCTACCAAATTCACCTATTGGACATTGCCTCATCTCATGTCATCTTCTATTTCATGGATGGCTCATATGGATATAACCAAATAAAGATTATTCCTGTAGATGAAAGAAACATTGCTTTAGAACCCTGATTAGAATCTATTACTATAAAGTCATGCCTTTCATCCTAAAAAATACATAAGCTATATACCAGTGGGCTATGACTCAAATCTTCGACAAACTCATTCTTTCATCATTATATCGATCATCAAAGTAGGGAAAAGGAAGACCATCTCTTTGACTTAAGAGTAGTTTTCAAATAGTAAGATAATTTAACCTCAAAATGAACCCCCTGAAGTGTGCATTCAAAGTAGCTTCAGGGAGATTCCTTGGGTTTGTTGTCTGGCACTAGGGAATCGAAATCGATCTGGAGAAGATCAAAGCTATATTAGAAATGCCACCCCCTAAAATTTTAACTCAACTCAGATCATTCCAAGGGTGGTTGGCGTATCTAAGATGCTTTATATTCAACCTTCGGAAGATGTTAGCCATTCTCCATACTTATCAAAAAGGATGCCAAGTTCAAGTGCGATGATAAGTGTGAGCAAGCCTTCAAAAACATCAAGCATTACTTGATGATGTCGATAGTTCTAACAGTACCTATCCTAGGCAAGCCACTCATACTTTACACTATTGCGTTAAATGACTCCCTTGGTGCTTTGTTGGCCCAAAGCAATAATGAAGGAATGAAAAAATGCACTCTACTATGTCAGTCATCATCTAATCCCTGTTGAGGCTAATTATCAACCCATTGAGAATCATTGCCTAGCTTTAATCTTTGCATCCCAAAGCTACAACACTACATGCTTCCTCATAAGGTGAACTTAAACTCTAGGATCAATCCACTACAGTATCTCATTACATGATCGATGCTATCTGGATGGTTGAAATGACATTCCATGATCCTCTTATAGTTTGACATTACCTTTATACCCCTCCATGCGATGAAAGGTTAAGTGCTAGCAGATTTTTTAGCAGCACACCCACTTCCTACTATCTTACTGCTTAGTGATGATCTCCCTAATGAACAAATTATGAACTTAGGAGATTCTAGCATTCACCGCTGGGAGATGTACTTTGATGGTGCAGATTCCTCTCAAAGAGGAGAAGAACCATAATCTACTATACTAGGAGAAGGTAGAATAATTTTCTTAACTTCCACTAATGATGTGATGAGATTCTCATATCATCTATCCAATCCTTGCACCAATAATGAAGTTGAATATGTGGCTCATTGATCTAGAGTTAGTTGTTACTCTAAGCATCCAAAACATCAACATGTTCGGATTATCAACCAAATAGGGTCCTATAAGGTTATAAAGCCCAAGCTCCATCACTACCACAAGTACCATGGAGTTATTAGCCCAAATTCTAGAGGTTACCATTTATAAGATTCCTCGAGGAGAGAATGTCATAGTGTATGCTTTAGGAAGCTTTCAAGGAGTTGGCATGTCAAGGATGAGTCCATATCAATAAAGGTCCAAAATAGACAAGTCTTATCCATTATTGATATTGAACTCATCAAAAGTACTCTCTTGAAGGGAGGTTGCCATTGCCAAGAAGGATGAGTTAGATTGGAGGAAACCATTCATGGATTACCTAAATAAAGGAAAAATACCTCAAAAGAAGTCCCAAGCCCATTAGATGAAGCAAAGAGCACTTTCCTACACTCTTGTGGATGGTGCCTTGCATCGATGATCTTTCGATCATATGTGGTTACATTGTTTATACATGCATGAAGCTTATAAGATCATTACTGAGGTACACTCAAGATTATATGGAGCTAACCAATCTAGTCTAAAGATGAAAGCCAAGAAGAAGAGACTAGGATACTACTGGCCATCAATGATCAAAGATTGCATGGATATGGCTAGGCGATGCCACCAATGTCAAATACATGTTGTGGTCCTACTCCAACCGCCCAACATGCTACATCCTACATTGGCCTCATGGCCATTCAGTGTTAGGGTATTGACATAGTGGATCTGATTGATCTTCCTTCTTTCAAGGGTCATCAATTCATCTTAGCTAACTTTACTTTTCCAAATGGGTGAAGGTGATTCACCAAAGAGGTCATACCAAAGATGTGCTCCACTTTTAAGGAACCATATCATATTTAGCTTCAGAGTGCCTCAAGAAATTATATTGGATAATGCTATTGTATTCAAGAGCATCGAGATCAACAAATTTGTTCAAAGTCACATAGATTGGAGATATTCTACCATCAACTACTCAAGGGAAAATAAGAAGCCTTCAATAAAACTCTCATCAATATACAAGAAAATACTCATCAATAATAAGTGATAGTGGCATTAGCAAGCTAGCCCTGGGGCCTACCGCACCACATATAGAACTCCAACTCATTCTACTCCTTTTTTATTTAGTGTATGGGTTCGAAGCCATTCTACCATTAGAAGTCCAACTCCCATCACTAAGGATAGTTGTGGATAGCAAGATCACAACAGAGCATAACATAAAGTTATGGTTAGAAGAGATCAAAATATTAAAGTAGAGATGCCTACAAGCATGCCAAAACCTCAAGTTGAACAAAGCTAAAATGATTCAAGCTCACAAGTTGGTCCATCCTAAAGCATTTCAAGTAGGAGAGCTTAGTTTAGTTCTAAGGAGACTGATTGTTGCCCATCGTAAGATGGGAGGCATGTTTGAACCCACTTGGGAAGGCCCTTTTTCCATAGAGAAGGCCTACCAAGGAGGATCTTATTAGCTTATTAATCATAAGGGAGAGTGCCCAATGCTTCCAATCAATGGGATCTACTTAAAGAAATATTATAAATCATGTTTAAAAATAATTATCATCAATGAAAATTCCATTTCAAATTTAATCTCTTCCATATTGAAAGTATTCTTATTTTTGAATCCTCCATGATGTGTTTAGGGTAGGTGTAATGAACTCGAGCAGTGTCCTATCCTTCATCAACACAACATAAACACAAACTACATACAAACATATAATATAAACACATATCTTTTATCTCGAGATACTTTGAGTTGAGATAACACCCCCAATGGCAGTCACTTAGTAGCTCCTTTAGGTCAGGCTGACATGCTACCCTGCTAGTGTGTCACTCTAATGGTCTTCTTGCTTTGGAGGATGTAAGCCTGCTACAATTTTTTCTTCCTTACTTGGCCACTACACACCAATGAGCACCTTGTTAATTTGGTAGGCCTTACTATGTGTCAGTTACTACTTCATGTTGGCTTCATTTAAGAGAATGTGAGTCTACTTTCTTCTTGGATTAGCCTTCGTGAACTGACTAGGTCGAGTTTATTCAAGGATTAGGATAAGTCCCATAGTAGCTCCTTCCATCGACTACTTCAAGTCCTTCCAATCCTTCTCTCGCTAGTAGTCACTCTAGGTCAAATAGCATAAGTCCTGCCGATGATAGGCAATCCCGATGTTTAGTTCTACTTGGAAACTTGTAAGGCTACACGCTTTCTTTCCAGATTGATTGTTCCACACCTATGGGCACCTTAGGTTGGTTGGTTCTCACTATGCTAATGGATACACCACTCATATTGATGAATACACCTTAGGTTGGTTGGTTCGCACCTTAGGATACACCACTCATGTTAGATGTCTGCTGCTTTCTCCTTGAGCCACTATACACCTATAGGTTTTCTTTCCATGGCTTAGATAACACCCATAGCACCTCCCTTGTGGACACTATATGGATCATGTCCTTTGTGACCCTATTTAGACACTACCGTTACTTGGATTGAGTTCCCCTTTCCTTATAATCACCCCTGTGTTTGGAAAATCCATCTTATGGATGTGTAGATTCTTCCATGGTCTGGTAAATCTAAGATAGGTCAAGATAGGCATAGCCCTTTCTTATTGTAGTCCCTCGCACACTAATTGGGTCCATGCAAACATATACAAAAATATATATTCACTTGTGGATTAGAAGGACACCCCTGGCAGTATATTTTCCCATGCAGGCATCCTATCTTTAGGGCAGTGTTAGCAAAACTCCCTATAGGAATAACCTAATTCTCTTGAGTTGATGTAAGTCCATAGAGACATTCACTCAGTAGTCTCCCTTAAGTCTAGTTCTATTTGTTATGCTACCAACAAGTCACCCGGGGTTCCCTCTAGAAGATCTAAGTCTATTATGCCTTCTTCCTAGCATAGTTTGCAAAAGGCAACCTCTTAGGTTCGCTAGCTCTACCCCATGGCCAGTAGACTATCCCTTTGGATTTGTAAATTTGAGAAAGGGAAAGTCCGATATAGCCCCTTCTCAGTGGGTCCATCACACACCTGGTTGGTCCATAAATTAACTCTATCAAATTTGATCGAGCTCACATCCCCAATGGATATGCCCTTAATTTGAAATCAAACTAAACCAAACAAATCATACCAAATCACATGAAATTAAGATAAAATTAATCCTGACTACTTTTGAGTTGACATAAGTCCCCAATGACATTCACTCAGTAATCCCTAGGTCAGGTGAGATTTATCCAATAGGTCACCCCAATGGTTGTTCCTCATTTTGGAAGATGTGCTACCTTCTTTCTAGCACATCGTTACTCACCAAAAGGCAACCCTTAGGTTGGCTAGCTCTACCTCACCGGTAGACTATCCCATTATTTGTGAACGTAGGTTAAGGTTGATATAGCCTCTTCTCAGTGGATTCAGCACACACTAACATGATCCATACATTAACTTAAATTAAATTAAACCCGATCTAATTTTTTCCAGCAGTGTTAAATCATACCCTTCTCCCCAGTGGAGCCCCAAATCATATATAAATATGTCAAGCAAACATATCAAAAAAAAACCAACCTTCCCAATGGAGCCAAATTAAGCCAACTCCCCAA
The DNA here is from genome assembly GCA_021442155.1 of Cymbidium sinense. NCBI lineage: Eukaryota > Viridiplantae > Streptophyta > Magnoliopsida > Asparagales > Orchidaceae > Cymbidium > Cymbidium sinense. Next base: position 11,701,226 of record CM038229.1, on the reverse strand, counting down.
GAGAGAGTCTAAGTCAAAGACATCCAACCAAACTCTTATTCCTATACATCCCCAAACAAATCTATGAAATCAAACTCAAATCTTAATCCACAATGGATAGCCCAAACCTACTTCTCTAGTGGAAGGTTCATATACCCGATCCCCAGTGGACTCGAGCCCTAGCAGATGTGCCTCCACATCAATTAAAACTAAAAAAATTAAAGTTGATTCGATCTTAATCCATGGTGGATTATAGATTCTTATCCCCAACAGAGCTACTTTTCATAAATCATATAATCAAATCAAATTCAAACCTTATCCCTAGCAGATTTTCTTCTTTTATGCCCTTGACATAGACCCTTCACATGTCATGTCTAATGCATGTGTGATCCCCTAGTAGATCTCCCTCCATGTCTTTGACATGAAATGCTCATCAAATATTATTTCTTCTCTTATGCAGACCTTTAATACTTCACCAAAATGCCTAACAATGTATTCCTTCAAATTACATCATCTTAACATTATAATAACCATTTTATGATTTGTGATGGTGCAAGCTCAAACTAACTATACAATATCACACTAAACATATTATAGTGAATTAACACACTATATTATACTATAATATATGATGTTATATTATAATTTGCTATAATATAATATATTGTCCAACATTACACTTCATTAGAATCACATAAAAGTAACAAATAAAACATTTTCTCAAAATATGAATAATGTTCATTTTGGATGTAAAATTATTTATTTTCTATTATAAATGGTACAAAATAGCATAATTTTGGTGTTGTTTCTTAGTGTATGCTGAATTTGGCCAAAATTTTTCCATCTTAACCTTCAAATTAACATTTTATGAGTTTTGAACCACTGTATTATAACTAAAGTAAAACATACTAAAATATACAGTAACATTTAGTAACAGACCATGGCATTCATATATATATATGTGAAGTTATATTGTTATGTACATTATATTTTAACATGCTTTCACATAATATATTATATTACATCACACCTTAAAATGAATCACTTTAAGAAAAAAATTTATAAAATTTGGGTGAAAAATGAATATTTATTTTGGATGCAAAATTCCATTCTTTTGATTAAATGACACACCATAGCACAATGATGTTCCCTAAAGCTTACCTTAAATTTGGCCAAATCATCATCTCATTATAAATTAGTATTTATATGAATAATACAAGTACAAACTCTACTATATCATACTAAAATATGCTAAACAACAAGTAGTAATACACAATAGTATGCTATAATGCATGATGCTACACTATTTTATGGCATCCTATATTATAATACACTATGACATATTATATTATATTATATTGCATATCACATCACAAGGGATTTCTTAAGATAAAAAATCATAAAATTAGTCAAAATAATAAAAAACTATATATTTTAGTCATATCACTTACATATTTTAAGTTAAAATAATATATTATGATGCCATGCTCTACCTATTATGAATTTGGCCAAATTCAACCATTTTAAAGTCTAAATCAACATTTTTATAAATAATGCTAGTGTAGGCTCAACTGCATGATTGTAAAATACTAAAAGAATTTAAAATATGCAAAATAATATATTATGATATATGATGCTATACTATGCTACAACATATAATATTTATTTTGAACATAAAATCTTACTTTTATATATATAAGTGGCATAGAACACCTTTTATTCTATTTTAACAAATTTCATCATATGATTTATTAAATCAATATTTTATATTAATATAAACTATAATATATAATATACTAAAACATTTCAAAACATCTTATAACATCTAAAATCACATCACTACATGCTCAAATATATGATGTTACATTATACTATAATATATGGTATTATAATATGATTTAGGATTAGGGTTTAGAGTATTAAAATCTTTAATAGTCAATGGAAGTCCAATGAATGCATTTTCTTTAGCTACCATAACAATGTTAGGATTAGTTTATTCTTTAGATATACTTCTAATGACATCTTTATTTAAGGTTTAGGTTAGTTTAGGGTGAGTTTAGTTAGTTAGGTTTAGTAGGTTTAGAGTTTAGGGTTTAGGGTTTAGGGTTTAGGGTTTAGAGTTTAGGGTTTAGGTTTGGTTTAAGGTTTGGGTTTAAGGTTTATTTTATTATTTATGGTTTTTAGGGTTTTAAGGTTTTAGGTTTAGGGTTTAGGGTTAATGGTTTGGGTTTAGGGTGTAGGGTTTGGGTTTAGGGTTTAGGGTTTAGTGTTTAGGATTTAGTGTTTAGGGTTTAGGGTATAGGGTTTAGTATTGAGGGTTAAAGGATTAGTATTTAGGTTTTAGGTTTATGGTTTAAGTTTTAGTTTAGGATTTAGGGTTAAGTTTTAGGGTTTGGGGTTTAGGGTTTAAGGTTTTTTTAGAGAATAAATTCAAATTCAACATTTCTTATTTTAAATTTTATGAACCAAGTAGCACCCCAAGTTTTCTAAAACATAAGCGATGACATAGATAAAAAATGAGCACCCATACAACAAATTAAAACCCAAGATAAGTAGAACCATCTCTATAAAAGAGTTCCATAAGTAGATCGATCAATGATTCTTCAATTTCTCAGTTCCCATCGAACCATCCCCGCCATCAGTAGCGATCCCATCATATCCCCAATCTCTCCCTCCACCACCACCATGGTTGTAACCTCCATCGCTACTCCCTCCTCCATAACCACCACTGCTCTGACCGCCACCTCCATATCCACCAACACCTCGAGATCCCCCAACACCATTATGATAACCGCCGCCTCCGCCTTCACCTCCACTAGATCTAGACTGAGCCTAGTTGATGGTGATATTCCTATTATCAAGGTTCTGCCCATTCTTAGGGTTTAGGTTAAAGGTTAGTTTAGGGTTTAGGGTTTAGAGTTAGTTTAGGGTTTAGGGTTTAGGGTTGTAGGTTTTAGGGTTTAGGGTTAGGGTTTATGATTTAGCATTATAGGGTTTAGGGTTTATGCTTTTAGAGTTTAGGGTTTAAGGTTTTAGGGTTTATTTAGGGTTTGTTAGGGTTTAGGGTTTAGATTAGGGTTTTATGGTTTTAGGTTTAGGGTTGCAGGTTTAGGGCTAGGTTTAGGGTTTAGGTTTTAGGGTTAGTTAGGATTTAGGTTTATGGGTTTTTTTTAAATTAAGTAAAACCCAGAGTTTAGATTATTTCATTATTTTTTATTTATTAGAGTTTATTTTATTTTACATTTTTATTTAGGTTTATTTTTTACTTAGATTAGTTTATTTATTTTGTTTTTATTTTAGTTTAAGTTTTATTTTATTTATTTTAGGTTTAGGTTTAATTTTTTAGTTGAGTTTTATTTTATTTTATTTTTATGTTTTATTTTATTTTTTTTTGTTTATGTTTAGGTTTTATTTTATTTTTTAGGTTTAGTTTTAAGCTTTTATTTTAAGTTTATTTTAGGTTTTATTTTAGTTTTAGTTTAGGTTTATTTTAGTATAATTTATATTTAGTTTAGGCTTTAGGTTTAGTTTATTTTAAGTTTATTTATTTTAGTTTAGGTTTAGGTTTATTTTATTTTGTTTATTTTATTTTTATTTTAGGTTTAAGTTTTTTTAGTTTAAGGTTTAGGTTTTATTTTATTTATTTTTTTATTTTTATTTAAGTTTTATTTTGTTTTATTTTATTTTATTTTAGGTTTATTTCATTTTAGTTTTATTTTATTTAGGTTTATTTTTTTTTAATAGTTTAGTTTTATTTATTTTATTTTATATAAATTTATTTTTATATTATATTTACTTTTAAGTTTAAGTTTTAGTTTTATGTTTATATTATTATTATTATTATTATTATTATTATTATTATTATTATTATTATTATTATTATTATTATTTAGTTTGGTTTATTTATTTTATTTATTTTAGGTTTTATTTAGTTTAAGTTGGTTTTATGTGGTAGTTTGGGCTAGTTTAGATTTAGGTTTGGATTTGGATTAGTTTAGGGTAGGTTTAGCTCAGTTTAGTGTTTATGCTTTAGTTTAAGTTTTGAGGGTTTAGTGGTAGGGTTGGTAGGGTTTAGGGTTAGATTATTTAGATTTAGTGTTTTAGGGTTTAAGGTTTAGGGTTTAGGGTTAGGGTTAGAGTTTAAAGTTTAGGCTTTAGGGTTTACGATTTGTGGTTTAGGGTTGTTAGTTTAGGGTTTAGGGTTTAATTTAGTGATTAGAGTTTAGGGTTTAGGGTTTAACTTTTTTAAAATTAAGTGAACCGATAGGTTTAGGTTTATTTAGTTTACTTTTTATTTATTTATTTTTATTTAGGTTTAATTTTTATTTTTATTTTTATTTAGTTTACTCTATTTATTTTAGGTTTATTTATTTTAGTTTATTTTTTTATTTAGTTTATTTTTTTTTTTTTAGTTTTGCTTTTATTTTTATTTTATTTTTTGTAGGTTTCAATTTTATTTTTATTTTTTAGTTTTCATTTATTTTTTTTTTAGGATTAGGTTTTAGGTTTTATTTTAGTTTATTTTAAGTTTTATTTTTAGTTTAAGTTTAGTTTTATTTTTAGTTTATTTTATTTTATTTAGTTTAGGTTTAGTTTATTCTAGGTTTAGGCTTCAGTTTCATTTATTTTTGTTTAGGTTTAGGTTTATTTTATTTTATTTTGGTTTAGGTTTTTTTAGTTTAGGTTTTATTTTTTATTTATTTTTAGGTTTATTATTTAGTTTATTTTTTATTTAATTTTTATTTTTTATTTTAAGATTATTTTTAGGGTTTTAGGTTTAGTGGTGTGGTAGGTGGTAGGTTTAGGTTAATGGTTTAGGTTTAGGGTTTAGGTTTTAGGCTTGGGTAGAGTTAGTTTTAGTTTCGTTCATGTTTAGGGTTTAGGGTTTTAGGTTTAGGGTTAGTTTTACATTTTAAAGTTTAGGGTTTTATTTTAAAAAATAAGTAAACTGATTTGTTTAGGTTTATCTAGTTTATTTTATATCAATCATAGTTTTTTAAATATTTTTATTTAGGTTTATTTTTTATTTTTATTTAGTTTTGTTTTTTTGATGTTAGGTTTTATTTATTTTAGTTTAGGTTTTTTTATTTTAGTTTATTTTTTAGGTTTATGTTTATGTTTATGTTTATTTTTTAGTTTAGTTTTATTTTTATTTTATTTTTTTAGGTTTAGGTTTGATTTTTATTTTTAGGTTTAGGTTTAGGTTTTAGGCTTTTATTTTAGGTTTATTTTCAGGTATTATTTTTTAGTTTAGGTTTAAGTTTACATTTGATTTAATTTATTTTATTTAGTTTATGGTTTAGGTTTTATTTTCTTTAGGTTTAAGTTTAGGTTTTATTTTAGTTTAAGGTTTAGGTTTTGTTTTTTATTTATTTTTCGGTTTTATTTTTAGGATTATTTTTTAACTTTAGGTTTTTATTTAGTTTTTATTTTATTTTATTTTAGGTCTTTTTTAAGGTTTATTTTATTTTATTTAGTTCAGTTTATGTTTTTATTTATTTTATTTTTGATTCATTTAGTTTTTTATTTACTTTTTAGGCTTTCATTTAAGTTTATTTTTTATGTTTAGGATTTTATTTAGTTTTTATTTTATTTTATTGTAAGTTTATTATTTTAAATTTTATTTTATTTAGGTTTGTTAATTTTAGTTTAGTAGGTTTTATTTATTTTATTTTAGTTTATTTTTTATTTTGATTTTATTTTATTTTTAGGTTTAATTTTTGGTTTTAGTTTAAGTTTTTATTTATTTATTTATGTATTTTTGTTTAGGTTTATTTATTTATTTTAGTTTTAGGTTTATTTAGTTTAGGTTTAGGCTTTTAGGTTTTAAAGATATAAGGTTTAGGCTTTAGGCTTTAATCTTTAGGGTTTAGGGTTAGGGTTTAGGGTTTAGGGTTTAGGGTTTAGTGTTCAGGATTTAGTATTTAAGGTTTTAAGGGTTTAGGGTTTAGGGTTTAGGGTTTAGGGATTAGGGTTAGTTTAGGGTTTAGGTTTAGGCTTTAGGGATTAGAGTTTTTAGGGTTTAAGGTATAGGGCTTAGGGATAGATTAGGGTTTAGGGTTAGATTAAAGTATAGGGTTTAGGGTTTAGGGTTTAGGTGTTAGGGTTTAGGGTTAGTTTAGTGTTTAGGGTTTAGGATTTTGGGTATAGGATTTTTTTAGGGTTTAGGGTTTATGGTTGTAGGTTTAGGGTTCTTTTTTTAAAATCAAGTAAACCGGTAGGTCTAAGTTTATTTAGTTTTCTTAGTTTATCCTTTATTTATTTTAATGTATTTTTCTATTTAGGTTTAATTTTTATTTTTATTTTGATTAGTTTATTTATTTTAGGTTTATTTATTTTAGTTTAGTTTTTTTACTTTAGTTTATTTTATTTTTAGGTTTAGGTTTTATTTTGTTTTAGTTTTAGTTTTATTTTTTATATTATTTTCTTAGGTATAGGTTTTAGGATTTAATTTTAGGTTTATTTTTGGTTTTTTTTTTAGTTTAAGTTTAGGTTTATTTTTAGTTTATTTTATTTTATTTAGTTTAGTTTAGGTTCGTGTTTTTTTTTTTTTTTTAGTTTAGTTTTAGTTTAGTCTATTTATTTTATTTTTATTTTAAGTTTTTTTTTAGAGTTTATGTTTTATTTTTATTTATTTTAGGTTTATTATTTATGTTTAGGTTTTTATTTAGTGTTTAATTATTTTATTTTAGATTTATTTTATTTAGGGTTTAGGGTTTAGAGTTAGTGTTTAGTGTTTAGGGTTTTTTAGGGTTTAGGGTTAGTTTTAGGGTTTAGGGTTTAAGGTTTTTCTTAATTAAGTAAACCAGTAGGTTTTGGTTTATTTAGTTTATTTAATTTTTTTAATTTATTTTTATTTAGGTTGACTTTATTTAGTTTAGTTTATTTATTTAAGGTTTATTTATTTTAGTTTAAGTTTTTTATTTTAGTTTATTTTTTAGATTTAGGTTTATGTTTATGTTTATTTACATAAGGAGCATCAGATTGGCCATTCTTTAGTTTCTCTAGTTCCCATCAAAACCACCTTGGCCTCTCGACTAGCAGGATCCACCATTATATCCATGATCTCTCCATCCACCACCACCATGGCTATAACCTCCATCGCTCATCCCACCTCCATAATCACCACTGCTCCAACCACCACCTCCATATCCACCAACACCTCCATATCCCCCCGCCACCACTATGATAACCATCGCCTCCGCCTTCACCTCCATCGCCAATTCTATCCAAGTTTGATGGTGATGTTCCATCAGGTTCTCACATTCTTAGGGTTTAGGTTTAGGTTTATTAGGTTTTAGGGTTTACATTTATTTTTTTAATTTATTTAGTTACTTTAGGTTTTGGTTTGGAGGTTTGGGGTAAGTGTTTAGGGTTTAGGGTTTAGGGTTTTATGGTTTAGGTTTTAGCGTTTAGGGTTCAGGGTTTTTAGGGTTTAGGGTTTAGGGCTTAGGGTTTGTTAGGGTTTAGGATTATAGGATTTAGGGTTTAGGGTTTAAGGTTTAGGGTTTAGAATATAGGGTTTAAGGTTTTTTTTTTTAAAATTAAGAAAGCTCATAGGTTTAAGTTTATTTAGTATATTTAGTTTATTTTTTTATAGTTTACATTATTTTTTATTTTTATTTATGTTTATTATTTATGTTTATTATTTATTTTAGATTTATTTATTTTAGTTTAGGTTTACTATTTTAGTTTATTTTAGGTTTAAATTTTTTCTTAGTATAGGGTTTAGGTTTTATTTTTTATTTAATTTTAGGTTTATCATTTAGGTTTAGGTTTTTTTTTTTAGTTTTAGTGTATTTTATTTTGGTTTATTTTATTTAGGGTTAACATTTAGATCTTATTTTATTTATATTTTTATTCTTAGGTTTATTTTTAGTTTAGTTTAGGTTTTATTTATTTTATTTTGTTTATTTTTATTTTTATTTTCTTATATTTTATGTTTAGGTATAGGTTTTAGTTTAGGTTTTCTTTTTAATATTTTATTTAGGTTTAGGTTTTTTTTTATTTTATTTTGGTTTATTTAGTTTAGTTTTAGTTTTAGGTTTAGGATTTAGGATATATTTAGGGTTTAGGGTTTAGGATTGAGGTTTAGGTTTAGTGTAGGTTTGTAGGTTTTAGGGTTAGGGTTTAGGGTTTAGGCTTTAGGTTTTAAGTTTAGGGTTTGGGTTTAACATTTAGTGTTTGGCTTTAGGTTTAGGGTTTTAAGGTTTAGGTTCATGGTTTAGGGTTTAGGTTTATCTTAGGGTTTAAGTTAGGAGTTTAAGTTTAGGTTTAGGGTTTATAGTTTAGGCTTTAGGTTTTGGGTTTTAGGTTTAGGTTTAGGGTTTAGGTTTAAGGTTAGTTTAGGTTCAAGTTTATTTTATTATTTAGGGTTTAGGTTTAGGGTTAGGGTTAGGGTTAGGGTTTAGGGGTTAGGTTTAGGGTTAGGTTTAGGGTTTAGTGTTAGTTTTTTTAGGTTTTAAATATGATTTAGTGTTTAGGGTTTTGGTTTAGGGTTTATTTAGTTTGGTTAGTTTATTTTATATTTTAATTTAGGTTCAATTTTATTTTGATTTAGTTTATTTATTTTATTTTTTATTTATTTTAGTTTAAATTTTTCATTTTAGTTTATTTTTTATATTTAGGTTAAAGTTTATGTTTATTTTTAAGTTTAGTTTTATTTTAATTTTATTTTTTAGGTTTAGGTTTTATTTTTTATTTTTAGGTTTTGGTTTAGGTTTTTATTTTATGTTTATTTTTAGGCTTTAATAATTAGGTTAAGTTTAGGTTTATTTTTTGTTTATTTTATTTTATTTAGTTTAGGGTTTAGGCTTAATTTATTTTAGGTTTAGGTTTAGGTTTTATTTATTTTAGTTTAGGTTTAGGTTTATTTTATTTTGTTTATTTTAAGTTTAGGTGTTTTTTTTTAGTTAAGGGTTTAGGGTTTAGGTTTTATTTTTATTTATTTTTAAGTTTATTTTTTAGGTTTATTTTATTTTAATTTATTTAGTTTATTTTATTTTATTTTATTATTTTTTAAGTTTTATCTTATTGAGGTTTTATTTTAGGTTTATTTTATTTTATAGTTTAGTTTAACTTTTATTTATTTTATTTTAGTTTAATTTTAGGTTTATTTATTTTATATGTTTATTTTTTATTTTAGGTTTACTTTAGATATAGGTTTTAGGGTTTTAAGGTTTAGGTTTTAGTTTTCTGGTTTAGGTTTTATGGATTAGGGTTTAGGGTTTAGGTTTAGGGTTATAGTTTTAGGATTTAGGGTTTAGTTTAGGGTTTATAGGGTTAGTTGGGTATTTTAGGATTTAGGTTAGGTTTAAGGTTTAGGTTTAGGTTTGGGATTTTAAGGTTTAAGGTTTGATTTAGGGTTTAGGGTTTAGGGTTTTAGGTTTAGGGTTTAGGTTTAAGTTTAGGGTTTAGAGTTTAGGGTTGTAGGTTTAGG
>CM038229.1:11684308-11689308 GCA_021442155.1 Cymbidium sinense | reverse complement strand
TCTCTAGTTTAAAGATATAGTTCCATAGGCAGCAGATTGGATCGATAGATCTTCACTTTTTCCAGTTCCCATCGGAATCCCCCTGGCTTATCGAGTGGCGGGATCCACCATCTTATCTTTGATCTCTCCCTCGGCCACCACCACAGTAACCTTCATTGCTCCTCCCGCCTCTATAACCACCACTACTCGACCACCACCTCCATATCACATCACCTCCAGATCCCCACCACCACTCCGATTTAGCTCAGCCTCCACCAGATCTTGACTAAGCGATGGCGATGATGATGTTCCTGCCATCAAGGTTTTACCCATTCTTAAGGTTTAGATTTAGGTTTAGGTTTATTAGGTTTTAGGGTTTAGGTTTATTTTTTAATTTATTTAGTTACTTTAGGTCTAGGTTTAGGGTTTGGGGTTTAGGGTTTAGGGTTTAGGGTTAGTGTTTAAGGTTTAGGATTTAGGGTTTAGGGTTTAGGGTTTAGGGTTTAGGGTTTTAGGGTTTATGCTTTTAGGGTTTTGGGTTTAGGGTTTAGGGTTTTATAGGGTTTAGAGTTTATCATTTTTTTAAAAATTAAGTAAACTTGTAGGTTTTTTGTTTAATTTTTTTATTTATTTTATTTTTTTATTATTATTTATTTTTATTTTATTTAGTTTAGTTTATTTATTTTAGGTTTATTTATTTTAGTTTTTTATTTTAGTTTATTTTTTAGGTTTAAGTTTAGGTTTATTTTTAGTTTATTTTATTTTATTTAGTTTAGGCTTAGGTTTAGGTTTAGTTTATTTTAGTTTAGGTTCAGTTTAGGTTTAGGTTTATTTTATTTTAGGTTTAAATTTTTTTTTAGTTTAGGGTTTAGGTTTTAGTTATTTTTAGGTTTATTTTTTAGGTTTAGGTTTTTATTTTGTTTCTATTTTATTTTATTTTAGGTTTATTTTACTTTTATTTTATGTTTAATTTTTATTATATTTAGGTTTTTATTCTTAGGTTATTTTATTTATTTTTAGTTTAGTTTAGGTTTAATTTATTTCATTTTAGTTTATTTTATTTTATTTTTAGCTTTAAGTTTAGGATTTTATTTTATTTTATTTTTTATTTTATTTAGGTTTAGGTTTATTTATATATTTTATTTTTAGATTTTATTTAGTTTATGTTTTGGTTTTTAGGTTTTTAGGGTGTATGGTTTGGGGTTTAGGGTTTTAGGGTTTAGGGTTTTAGGGTTTAGGGTTTAGGGTTAGGGTTTAGGGTTTAGTGTTTAGGCTTTTGGGTTTAGGGTTTTTAGGGTTTAGGGTTTATGGTTAGCTTAGGGTTTAAGGTTTTTTTTTTAAAATTAAGTAAACTAGCAGGTTTAGGTTTATTTAGTTTATTTAGCTTATTTTTAATTATTTTAGTTTATTTTATTTTTTATTTTTATTTATGTTTATTTTTTATTTAATTTTGTTTATTTATTTTTGGTTTATTTATTTTAGTTTAGGTTTTTTTTTTTTTTTGTTTATATTTTAGGTTTAGGTTTATGTTTAGGTTTATTTTTTAGTGGAGTTTTATTTTTATTTTTATTTTTATGTTTAGGTTTTATTTCTTATTTTTAGGTTTAGGTTTTTATATTATTTTTTTTTTACGTTTAGGTTTTAGGTTTTTATCTTTTAGGTTTATTTTTAGGTTTTATTTCTTAGTTTAGGTTTAGGTTTATTTTTAGTTTATTTTATTTTATTTAGTTTAGGTTTAGGTTTTATTTATTTTAGTTTAGGTCTAGGTTTATTTTATTTTTATTTTAGGTTTAGGTTTCTTTTTAGTTTAAGTTTTATGTTTTATTCGTTATTTTTTTAGGATTACCTTAAAAAACCAAAATCTAAACTCTAAACCCAAACTCTTGCCACAAACCACAACCTAAACCCAAAAATACAAACCTAAAACCCAAACCACTGCACACTAAAATACAAATAACAAACCTTCTACCATACTAAACCCCCTGACCAAACCAAAAACTCTAGGCTAAACCTTAGGCCACCACAGAAACTGGCAAACCAAATCCAGGCTCTGGCAGCAAACCCACAAACCTGAGACCAAAGACCCAGGCCCAGCCCTAGGCAACCCCTGACGCTGTACCTTGTGCCCCAAAGCCCTATGGGCCTGGGCCTAATACTGGCCACTGGGCCTTCAGATCTGGGCGCTGGGCTAACCAAGGAAGGGCCAGAATACACCACAGGCCACTGGGCTGGGCCACTGGGCCACTGGGTGACTTTAGGCTGAGCTGACCTGGGCCTTGTGTCCTGGGCCCTTCTGAGGCCCTAAAGGCCCTGGGCACTTTAGGCCCTAAAGGCTTAGACCTGGGCATGATCCTGGGGTACTCTGAGGCTAAAGGCCCAACTGAGTAAAGGCAAAAGATAAATAAATGAACCAAATTTAATGTTAAACCTAAATTAAGGAATAGCCAAGACCTAAATAAATAAAATAAAATATAAGATCTGGGTAGGCTAAAATAAAATAAAAGAATATAAACTTGGATAAAGATAAAAATTACAAAATAACTAAATAAACTAAATAAAACTGCTAAAGATAAACTTAAAATAGATAAAAAATCCTAGATCTAGGCTAAAAAAAGGCCTACTAAATAAAAATCATAGATAAATAAATACCAATACTGAAGCTAAAATAAACTAAACTAAAATAAATAAAGATAAACCTAAAAATAAACTAAACTAAGCCCTGATTAAATAAAGGAATGAGGCTAAAATCTAAAGCCTACTAAGACTAAAACCTAAAAATAAACCTAAAATAAAACCTAAAAAATGACCTAAAAAACTAAACACAAAATAAAATAAAACTTAAACTTAAAATAAAATAAAGATAAAAAAAGGAACTAGGCTAAAAAATAAACATAACTGACCTAAACAAAGATAAACTAAAATAAATAAACCTAAATAAAATACTAAAAAAATAAAATTTAATAAAATAAATAATAAATAAACTAAATACCACAAACTTTTTGTTTTGCTTAATTTTAAAGAAAAATCCAAAACAGGCCACCAAATCCTACCATTGACCAGGAGCCACTGACCACACAACCTGACCTGAGCCGCAAGGCCCTAAGACCAAAACCAGATAAAGATAAAAATAAACTTAACTAAATAAAGCCAGACTCATGAAAGCTAAAATAAAAATCTAAGCTAAGATAAATAAACTTAAAATGATATAAACTAAAATAAGATTAACAAATAAACATAAATAAGAAATAAAATAAAGAGCTGAGATTAAAAACTAAAATAAATAAAGGAGAAATGTTGGATATGGTTGTCCTCTTTGAGAAAAATAATCAAAAACCCCAGAGCTGAAGCACCTAAACTTAGGCCACAACCTGACCCCCACCCTAACCTAAATCTTAAACCCTAAAGCCCACTAAGGCCCTAAACTCTAAAACTTAAACCCTAAGCTTAGCCAGACCTAAACACCCAAATACAAAATCTGACTAAGCATAGGCCCACTGAGCACAAAGAGAAATGAAACCTAAACCTAAACTATAAGACCTAAAAATGGATAAATCAAAGACCAAATAAGATAAAGATAAAACATAAATTAAAACCTAAACCTAAACCTAAACTGAGAAAAAAGAAATAGAGTAAATAAAATAAATAAAAATTAAATAAGGAAAATAATCTAAAAGACCTAAATAAAATAAAAAAAACCTAAAATAAAATTAAAATAGGCTAAAATTAAATTAACAAAACTAAATAAAAGACCTGACACTAAACAATGAACCTAAAATGGACACACAAGTAATAGATAAAAATTAAGCTAAACACCTAAAGGTTTAAAAAAAATAAAAAAATAAAATGAAAACCTAAACCTCTAAATAAAACCCTCCTAAAATAAAGCTAAACCTAAACCCTAAACTAATTAAAATGAAATAAAATAAAACAAACCTAAACTAAAATAAAATAAACTCAAACTTACAAATAAAATAAAATAAAAGCATAAACCTAAACCTACAAATAAAAATAAAACCTTGAAATAAAAATAAAACTAAAAAATTAAAACATAAAAAAATCTAAAATAAAATACACAGGCTAAAATAAATAAATCTAAAATAAAAATAATAAAAAAAATAAAAATAAACCTAAATAAAAATAAAAAAATGAAATTAACTAAAATAAATAAAAAATAAACTAAATAAACCTAAACTCAATAGTTTATTTAATTTAAAAAATTGTAACTCTAAACCCTAAAATTAGCCATAAACCTTAAACCTTAAAACCCTAAACCGATAACCTTAAAACCTACAACCTTAAAACTAAGCCTAAAAGCCTAAAACCTAAACCCCTAAACCCTTAAACTAATGAATTGATCCGATTGGAGAAAATGAAGAAAGGTCGATCCGACCGCTTTTCTAGAATCAGATCCTGAGTTGAGATGGTTCTAGATATCTAGGGTCTTTATTTGCTCTATGCGTGCTCATTTTTTATCTATGTTGTCACTTGTGTCTTAGAAAACTTCGTGTGTTACTTGGTTGATGAAATCAAAAAGAGAACATGTTGAATCTGAGTTTGTTCTCTCTTAAAAAAAATAAAAACCCAAAACCATAAACCTAAAATGTAATTGCTGAACCCTAAAACCCCTAAACCCTAAACCCTAAATCATAAATCCTAAAACCATAAACCTTAAACACTAAACCCTAAACTCTAAACTATAACCCTAAACCCTAAACCCTAAGCCCCAAACCCTAAGCCCCAAACCCTAAACAACCTAAATTAACTAAATAAATTAAAAAATAAACTTATACCTAAAAACTAATAAACCTAAACATAAGACTAAACCCTAAGAATGTAAGTGATTGAATAACATCACCATTAACCTGGCTCATTTTTTATCTATATTGCATCTTGTGTCTTAGAGAACTTGGTGTGTTACTTGGTTGATGAAATCAAAAATAAGAAATGTTGAATCTGAAATTATTCTCTATTAAAAAAACCAAAAACCCTAAACCCTAAATAAAAACTTGAACCACCATAAA